>BMAU01006581.1:0-18000 GCA_019973935.1 Trichonephila clavipes
AGTATTTAAAGGAGTGTGGTGTTCTGCACAATCGGGGTTATCACAGCTGGGAAGAGAGGGAAAACTCACTTACCGTTAGTGCGTTGAGGGCGGTGTAGTTGTCGAGTCTTTGGAGGTGTTCTTTCATGATATGGCAGTCTTCGTCGTTTAATCCATGAAGCTTGAGGGATCTTATGCGTTAGCCTTGATGTTCTCGATGGTGATAGTGTAGCATTTGATGCTTTCTTGCCAGTATCTTCATTTGCTCACAGTTGGTGAGGTGTGGAGTTCCGGGGCGGGAGTCATCTTGAGGTAAAGGCGGTTCATTTTCCATAGGGTGTCGATCGTCATTGTTATCCATTCCATTAGTCAATTCAGTATCCAAGTCCATAGCCGGGGTCAAATCCAAAATTTCAGTCATGATAGTATTTTTTTTTTTTTTTGATTTAGGTAAATCAAGAAGGCAGAAGTTTGCGTGAGGCTCTAAAAGAGCTCAAAGCGATACTGAAGTGGCGCAATCAGCATCGCTGGCACTAAAAATCAATGCACAGGAGCGTCTAAAAGCGTCTTATCATCAAACAGCGGCCAGTTCTTTCAGCTTTTGAGTATGAAAGTGATCCTTGAGTATGAAGGGACAGGAAAATTCTCTTATTACAAAAAGGGAAAATTTTTTCTGCTTAGTGGTGTATCCATATTTATAATATTGTTTGAAAGCAAATTTTCTTTGGCTAACTGAAGGTAATTTTTCATTATTTAACGATTGTTATTGAAAACCAACATTGTTTTAAAAACTAATTCCGTATTGCTTTTATTAATGTAATATTAATGAATTATTTTTAACAATAAGTCCCGTGTGTTTTTTTATGAGTTTTGATAATTCACATTGATTTCCTTTCTTTTTAGCTAATCGAACGCATTTAAAATATACTAGCTGCATGGCCCGGCTTTGCACAGCTTATCTACTTTATAAATTTTCCCTCCTCCTTCACAAAATCCAGCACTTTTTTATACTCTTATCAAAATTTACTCTTCCACCCACCTTTCTTCTTTTAATGGCGTTGCTCAGGCTTTACCTAATGTATAACTAAAAATTCCTTTTTTCGAAATTTTTCGCATCTTTCTTCCTCAGTCAAGTTTTCTCGGCGTTGCTCGAACATTTAAATGCATAACATATAGTCATGGAAATTCCCCTTCCTCTCGCTATCAGAGCTCTCAGTAAGTAAGTGAACAGTAGGACTTTAATACAATCTCACTCACTTTGCAACTGTTTAGGCCCCTGAAAGAAAAATGTACCTTTAAAAAAATAGTTGTATGTTGAAAAAAGTAGAAATTTTTAATAATTACAAAATTTCACAACTATATTAAATGTTGAATAAAAATTGTGGGCGTTTTTGAAATGTTCGATACACGGAAAAAAGTTTCATAAAATTATTTTTATAAATGTAGAAATAATAAAAACTTTGAATTAGATAAGTAGTTGTTATAAACATTTAAAATTTGAGTGTTTTTAAAAATTGCAAAAGTTTCTTCAGCACTTATTTTTAACAAAGCAACTCCAGTTTCTTTTAAAATCATTTTCATTTAAACGCATAGATATTGATTCATTTTAGAAGAAATCACAAAAAATATACTAAGTATCGCTGTTTTGTAAAAAAAATACCAGCGGCAGAGCAACTGGTTTATCACTGGACTCTAGTTTTGATGAAAGGCGAAAGGCATTTGAATGTTGTTAAAATGTAGGAATTAAGTATTTATGTAGTGTTTACGGAGGTTTGAGGCAAATTCCAATTTGCAGTCTTTATGCAAAATTTAATTTAGAATGTCGATACGTTCAGACAGTAGAACCTTGTTTTTCTTATTTTCTTTCCTCTACTGTCTCTTCTGAGCAGCAAATCCTAAACTGTCGTTGGGACAGTTTCTCTCTTCTTTGAGATTGTATTCAACAACGTGTCTTTCATATGAAGGAAGGGGGAAAGGAATGGTAGTAAGACATTTAACTACTTCAGGACAATTATTAACAGTCCTGGCGTCAGTTCAGAAATTTCACAAAATAAAAATTTTGTACATATTTTCAAAAAGCAAATAACGTAGTCCATGGAGAATATATCCTCCCCCCTTGTTTGCATTTTGAAAATGTTTGCAAAATTGAAATCAGTAGTCAGTACATGAGCTTAATGCCATGAATTTGTGGTGAAAATGTTGTTTCTGATCCGGAAAAAATATTTGTTTGAATTTCATTCCTCTTTTCCATTAGAACAATCCGTTTCACTAGTACCAATTGTAACAGAGTTGAAAACCCTTCGGGCGACGTTCAAGCTGAACCGAAAAAACTTATTTTTGTAGAATACTGTCTGTTGTCACGAAATATAGGCTATGATTAAATTGCATAAAAAAGTGTTTATAAAATGAAATCAAAGTACTTTCGAATAAGGGTTAAATTAAAAATTTCAACTACGGATTAACAAGTGTTAGGCATATATTTAATCACATCATGCTGTTTAGAATAGAGTATTGCTTTTTTATAACTTCTCAAAACTGTTTATTTTTAAAAGTGGTAAATTAAAAAAAGAACCTAAAATTTATATTATGACAAGGAATTTTGTTGAACAATCACAACTTTAGAAAGTATCAGCTAAAAATTTCTTTGGATATTTTTAACGAGATTTTTTAAACCAAAAGCAGTTATGGTATATAATTAAATTGATAATCTGCATTTTTTTCATATTTTTAGTACTAATAAATAAAATTTATTTCGCATTTTAAGAATTTAATATCTCTGAGGAAGAACAATTTATTATTCAAATATTCTTATTTTTTTTTTACTTTTCATGTAAATCCACTTGAACGAGATTTTTAATTAATAATAACGGACAAGATTTAAAAAATATATACATATATATTGTATGCATAAACCTTTAATTCAGAATTCAATGACGCCATCTCTCTGGATTTTTAAAATGCAAACAATAAAATCGAAATTAAAATTTAAATCATATCAAAGAATATCTTCCGTATGTACTTTTTTTTTTGTCACTATATTTGACTCTCTTCGCACCGAAAGCATCAATAATAATTACTTTAAGTCCATTTCAGCTAACGAATAGAGATCGTAAAAGCTTTGTAAATACGTTCAACATTTCTAATATAATTTTTGCAATAAATTTAGTATATTATAAAAATAATGTTCTCTTATACTATACTATGTTGGGCA
This sequence comes from Trichonephila clavipes, assembly GCA_019973935.1. Lineage (NCBI taxonomy): Eukaryota > Metazoa > Arthropoda > Arachnida > Araneae > Nephilidae > Trichonephila > Trichonephila clavipes. The sequence goes on from BMAU01006581.1 coordinate 3,191, forward strand.
GGTTTACTGTACGTATACCTTATTTTTTAAAGATATTTATAGCGATTTAAATTAAATGTAAGAAGAAAATTTGTATCACAAATGAGGTTGTGATAAAGGATAAAAGACTCACATTTATCTGGAAGGAATGGTCAGTAATGTATAATATTTCATTATTGTTTATTGATCAATGCACCTAGCTTATACGAGTAATTTTTAGGAACGACTCATTTTATAAACAAACAACCGTCATCAGTCGTGGATAGAGACGCGGTGATTAGCATTTAGTATAACCAGCCGCGTTACGAAAACTGAATGGATCAAGAAAAAGGCCAATGTACCTTACGTTGCGGGTGAGTATATGTCAACATCAAATAGCTGGTACAATGACATTAACGAAAAGTTACATTTTATGGCCTTCGTTTATAAAAGATTAACATTTCTGCTATATCAAATGCCTTCAGATTTGACACGACCAATCTGTACGTACGATATATAAAGCATACAATACTTCTCCTGTGTATTAAAAGAAATGGAAAATATTTATAAGAACGAAGATTTATATATATATATATATTTAAATATATACTTTGAAAAGATAGTTAATTCTTTTGTGGAAAATCTTTATAACATTAATTTTACTTCTGCAGACGCGAAAATTTCCCTGTTTTACTTCTCAGACATTAAAATTACAGACACTATAAAAAATTTTATGAAAATAAATTTAAAAAAACACATACAACTTCAATTTTTCTATGTTGCGCATTATTAGCAGAAATTAAAGAGCGAGAAAATGTTACATTTTATTGATTTCATTAAAATCAAGCATTAACTATGACAAACAACAAACATTTCTGAGGTAAAAAATTGTAATTTATTTTAATAGCGCATAAAATATTTTTGACCAAAACTACATTTTATATAAATACTCCAAGACTCTTAGAATAATTTGGTTATATAATTCAGGCATTTTATGCAGAAAATGTTTTGTGTGCATTAATGTAAAATACACATACTTTAAAGCGTGTGGAAATATGAAAACAACGAATTTTCTCCGAAGAAAAAAAAAATAATTTCCTCTAAGAAATTAAGTGTTACATATAATATACATGTTTAGAAAAAAATATGCTGCTGAAGAAATAGATGACGCTGTTTCTTCAATAAAGGAACAGTGATGTTAAGCAAAAGTTGTGAGGTTGAATGCGGTATGAGAAAGTTTTCGTAGTGATATAAAAGTGTTTTATTGAATATATCGGCAGTGATACAACTAAAAAAATGACATCTTTTCTAAATAACAGAAACCATTTTAATACTTATTGTATTTAACATTTAGAATATTTTTGAATATAAATTAGCTTAAAAAACTTTGGACATAAAGTTCACCAGTTTTTTAAATTTCTGCATCCGTTCCTCCATTCTTTCATGATCACAATTAACTTTATAGAAACAAAGTTGCTGCAGATTCTTAAAATTTAGAATGGTAATTGAAGTACTGTCTTTTGAAATATTTAAACAAAAATTAATGTAAAAAAATTTGACATTAAAAATATGATAGTTCAAAATAACATTTGCAATGCATAATTATGCCATCAATAAGTACAGAATTACCATGTTTTGATAAAGACTAGCACTCTGATTTTCGCTACTAATTTTTATTGACTATCTGCACATACCACTTCACCACTTGACTTTGAATTTCTATTTGAATTAGGAGAAAGTTTTATTTATTTCTTTGTTGATTTGTAAATGAATTCGAATAAAAGATTCCATAATATGCAATATGTGACGCTTCAAGGATTAGGATAACCAGGAAAACAACTTTTGATCAAATAAAGGAAACCTTGGAAGATGTTCTAAATCAAATCAAAACATAAACCAGACGATTAATTGAATCAAAGCAATGAAAAAAGAAGAAGCCAAGCTAAAAGCGTTGACGAAGGGATTATTCTTACTTTTTAATAGCAGTAAATAAATTATAATTTTTAGTTTTTCAAATGAAATGTGACTATACTTTTGAAAATGTACACAATGCAAACTCAGAAATAACTCGATCTTTAGACCGTTTGAGAGTTTCGATACCGAGCTTCAACAGGACATCTTTTCCTACCGTATATTACATTTTTCTCGTGTATTTAAAAAAGTATTAAGCAATTTACGAAATGTCTAGTTTGTGTTGCTTCCTTGAAGGATACAAAAGAAATAAAGATGTCATAAAAATAACAGAGGTAATTGGAAAAAGAGTTTGAATCTTTGCTATATAAAAATATTTTTTTTTATTTAGAGGATAGCAATGATATATTTTGAAACCATAGAGGCGCAGGAAAGTGCATCAATAGGAAAGTCCTTCCAAAGAGAAGATTTCATACTTTATTTAGCCCTTTGATGATATTAATCTGGCAGCCAGAAACGCTACTAACTTAGAAAGTTATTACTCCGAGCTCTGTTCGGAAATTAGAGATGATTTAACCCTGCAACAATGGGACTCTTCTCTGTCGGGTTCTTCGTCGTTTCAACAGAATCCGTTGCTTCATTATCTCACTTTGAGGAAAAATTAATGTTGATAAGCAGATGAACAAAAATAATATTTTTTTTCTTAGTGTGAAGTCAGCGGCACTTCAAGATACTTATTGAAAAATTATAATGCAAAAACAAGATGGTGTAATCAGAATTTTACACTTATTTAAAAAAGCATCTTAAATAACTTCTCTTATTTTTTCACTATAATTCGAAGTTTAGAATCGAAAGGTTAAACACCGAGGTGTAAGCACGTTCTGCGACGAATCGACCGAGCTTTTACGCGGCATTTTTTTTTATTCTTTTCACAGGTCGTACTTACAGCTCTTTTTAGAGCTGAGTCGACTTGCTGAAACAGAACTAAAATTTTAAAGTTGAGGACTTCCCGCGGGCTGTGAATGATCTCCTACGGATGTGGACTATAAACCAGCTTTCTCTCCAAATCTGGAAGCTCAACCCCGGAGCGACCAGTTGACCAACCTCATGTGCAAGGCAGGGGTAACAAAGGCTGGCTATCAAATCGCTGTACCTAATTGTCCAAGGCTTCAAAACATGATATCTACTCACTCAGACAATCAAATGCTCAAGACGAACATGACCACTCGTTGTGATGGTCAAGCAGTGTTGTACTTATGAAGATCTCTACTTGAAAAAGCAGTGAGTGAATTTGGCGATTTACCATATTGTGATACCCCTGGCTGCCCTGTACATGAAACCCCTACCTCATCTGAAATCCCTCAACCCACTAAAAGAAAGAAGGCGAGGATTTAGCTCATCTCTCTCCCCCTCAGGAAAAGTTTCTCAAAAATAATTTAACTTATAAATAAAAATTTAAAGTTAATTTGGAAGGTGTTTAAAAATCTTAAAACCAGAGGGCTACGAAAGCCGCGGAACTTCCCGAACTAACACTAAAAATACTACCTTTAATACCTAGAGTTAACAACCCAGGAGCAAAAAATCTTCCACCACTAGTTTTTCTTAAATATACGCAAAATCACAGAACACAAATGAAAACACTAAATGACATCTATCCAGAATTACGTAAACTCACCGATGAATCACATAAAACTCTACTCAGACACAGACGAAGAAATTTGACCAGAATTAATTCACAAACTTGACGAACTTAAGAAATATCAATACTTTGCCATCAAACCAAAGCCGAAAGATCCATAAAAGTAGTAATAAGGGACTACCTCCGAGATTCCACCCCCCAAGATATACAAATGACTTAATGGAACTAGGATACGTTCGATAAAGTTTCTCAATTTATCGGCCGAATAACTAAACAACCACTCCTCTTTATTGTGTCACTCAGGAAATTTATTTTTAACGCTAAAAATTTGAACTCCAAAAGTGAGCTACATGAAACGCGTTACTGTGGACGATTTACGAAACATGATGGCAAAAAGGGTAACCCAATGCTATTCCTGTAACCGATTACCGCACACTGCTGCTGAAAATTGCCACATCACGCCAGGAGTGTCTTGGTGTGGTGAAGCACATCAAACGCGCGATTGCGAAGGAAATGGTTGAAAAAATCCTACTGCATTAATTGCGAAACATACGGACACATGACAAACTACTCAGGTTGCCCCAAATTCCCCAAACCTCGTAATCGGTACACAAGAAAATACAAACACCGTAAACAGCATTGTCTAGACCAGAACATCATACTCTCACAAGCTGCAAGTACTTCCTAATTAACACGGCAACAGATGACACCACATGTCAAGGGGAACTCCTACACTGCTTTTAGTAACGAACCAGGCCAATCAATCCAATTTACCGACCCACCCCACCCTACAGTTAATTTTAATAACAACGGAACGTTTGATATGAACTTCATTACTCAAACGCTTCAACAAACAATTTAGCTTTTCATGTTGGATAACATATTGGTAATGCAACAAGTCTTCCCATCACCCCAACCTAAAACGAATCTAAAAATCAAAGAATAAAGAACAACAAAAAAGAATTACACGCTTTTCGAAGGCACTCATAATAGAGAATATGAAGATGATTAATCCGAACATTGATTGGTCTGAGTTTGTGCTCATGGGATGCAAACGAAAAATACTTAGTAAAATAAACGAATTTAAACTATTTGTAGAGAAGTATTCTCCCAACATTATTTTAGTTCAAGAAACAAAACTGGTTCACCTATACACAATATTAGAATAGTAAATTATATTTACAGAAAACGACCGCGTTGCGTGGAAGACACGTCACGGTGGTACTTTTTAATAATAATTAAAAAATTCCATTAATCACTTTAATCCTCCAACACCCCAACTTCAGTATGAAGCTACCATTGTTACAATCAATCCTCCAAATTTCCACCCTCAGGTTATTAGTATTTATATTCCTCCTAGTTCTGACAATAGACTATTTAAAACTTGACTTGAAAATTTAATTCAGATCCAACAGTAGTTGTGTGATTTTTTGCGATTTTAATGCCACGCACAACGCCTGAACTCCAACAATTTCACACGTAAAACCATCTTAAAAAATTTTACAGACATTCTTGATATTGAATTGCATTTCCGACACCCGACCCGATTCGGGCATAACTCATCTAATGCATTGGACTTCGCACTCATAAAACAATTTTCACCCCCTATACAATTCTCTCAATACCGGAACTTTCATCCGATCACAATCCGTAATTCTTAATTTCTCTTTTAATTCTAATATTCATAAGGATAATACTAGAGCAGTTAAGCCACCTGTTGGTCAAAATTTTCTGAATACATCAACAATGCATTCATTTTTTCAAGCCCTTTTCAGGAGAGATTCGGATAAAGGGCACAAGCGTTAAACTCCACGACCTTCCCTACTATCATGAGCGATATTATGGACTTCCTCGCCTGTGTTACGACAAATACAAGTTGCAGCCTGCGAAAAGCTCAGGTTACAGTTCGTAGTAATTCAGCCCTGCACAGCTCTATGTTCGAGGGTGTACGTTCACTCAGGCCGGAGAATTCCTGCATGGAACCTACCAGATGTCTGCTCAACACCATGGCTATAGGAAGATGAATTGGTAAGTGAGCTGTGAAAACTCTCCCCATGTGCTAGAGGATGATTGCAAAAGAACATAAAATTCCCACTTCCCTTGGATTGTGCGGTCTTGCATTAATGAATCTACTTCGGATGAAATTAATCACAAAGTTAAGAAGAAGAAAACCAAGTAAAAAGCGTAAAAATAAAAGTAAGGGAATCCTCTGAGGAATTTATTTTTTCGAAAAAGACGGTTAGACCCGTCTCCCCTAAATCAGGACGATAGTAACGAAACAAACAATTCCGATCTAGAACAGGATGTCGAGCATCCACTCCTTACTGGCAAAGTCAGAATTTTTGAAGAAATTACCCTCCCTCTCCCTGACTAAACTCCCACCCTGTAATGCTTTTAAAATAAAAATGAATTTCGTGAACAACAATTTAAACTTATAAATTGAAAATTCCCGCAAAATTCGCAAACAGAACCGTGTAGGTGTGATAGAAAGGAATGTTTACCAACGACCATGATGAATATAGATCCCTCATTCAGTTTTTAAAAACTGATACAGAATTTGAATTTTACGTCATTGATAATAAAAAAGATAAACCAATTAAAGCAGTAATTAAAGGCCTCCCTAGCTCCTATAAAATCACAGACATAACCAACGACTTTAGCAGATGAAGGTTACCAAATAGAAAGCTGTATGCAGCTTATCTCTAAAGAACGAAAAATCCCCTCACCTTTTCCTAGTAATTCTCTCGAGAAACGCGCACAATAGTAAAATTTTCGATTTAACATACCTAGGCTATTTACAAGTGAAAGTTGAGGGTTACGTCGTTAGAGATAACCCAATGCTTCAATTGTAATAACTTTTTTCTTACCGCCGTGAATTGTCACATGAAGCCAAGGTTCTAAAATGTGGAAAAAATCACGCCACGAGAAACTGCCTAATCAAAGAAAGACAAGAAAATCCATTCTTTATTAACTGCCAGGACTACGGTCACTGGCATGCTATACTAAATGCCCCGAATTCCCCCAGCCCAAAAAAAGGAACCTCGTTCGCTGACCCCAAGAAAAAGAGAAACTTCGCCACTAAATGGATTAAAGAGGGATTTCCTTCGCTAACGTTGTTAGCGGAGAAGTCCCCAATCAGACTCCTATTGAAGATAAAAAAGATTCCCTCCGTGGATTCCTTAGTCAAGATAATAACAATACCTCTGATTTAACCCAAGTTTTAGAACTTTTTCAATATTATTTCAAATCTCAAGAAAAAAAAAAAAAAAAAAACCCCAAAATCTTAGATCTACTTTAAATTTAAAACGCTAACTCAGATGAAGAAAAACCTGCCTTCTTGCAGGAACAATTATGGAAAAAGTTTAAACTTTATCTTATTCTTAATTTTAGCAATAGTTAACCTAAAATTTACTCTTAATATTTTTTACCTTAATTTTCATTACTCTATTCTAAGTCTTCAATATTCTTCTTAAATTCAAGTTCGTGCAATCACTCCCAAAAGCTCACTTCCATTCTCAAATCAAAGCCAGCAATTGGTTTCTCCTAATCCTATTGATCTCCATCTTTGAAGTCACGCCTCCCTCCAACCAAGCTTCAACACAATGAACATCGCAGAACAAGATAGAGGGCTGAAGATCGCTGGCGCAGTCTAGATACCTCATACCACAAAAAATAAAATCATCGTTCAACATTCATATTTCGGACTTTAAAATATCACAAATCCAGATATATTAGAAAATAAAATCAACCTGCTCACCGAAGCTGTCCGCTCCGCTCACGAACACGCCTCCCGACCAATCACAAACAAGAATCACACTTACACTCCACAGCACATCCAAAACCAGAAAATAAGCCAGAAAACTTATCAAAACACATTAAATCCCTTCATAAAACAAATTGGTAATAGACTGCAGAAAATGATTAAAAATAACTTAAAAAAAATTCTCTGAGGAACAAAAAAGCCGAATTATTAGCAGAAACATTTCAAAGTAATTTCACGGATAATATAAGGCCTACAAATTTTAATACTAACATTGACACACTTGTAACTAACACTTTAGAAAATTTCTTTTCTAACCCGCCTTCTATTCTATTACTCCAACTGACCCGGTTGAAATCATAAATTATGCCAAAAATTAAAAACAATAAATCCCCTGGTGCTGATATGATCTCAAATAAAATGATCAAAAAGCTTTCCACTAAAAGCAGTTCTAACACTCACTTTCCTAATTAACAAAATACTCAATTTAAGACATTTTCCTAAAACTGAAAATGCCATTATTTTCCCAAGTAAAAAACCAGGCAAAAACAATCATCATCCTACAAGTTATACACCCATATGCCTTTTTATCTTCCTCAGTAAAATTACTGAGCATATCGATCTAAACAGAATTAACACCTTCATTTCAAATACAAACTTTATTAACCCAAATCAATTTGATTTTACAACGCGCCTTTCCACTTCCTCATCCACTCCTCCGACTGACTGAGAAAATTATTTCTGATTTCAGAGGGGCAGATCCACTGAGCTGTTTTTCTGGATATCCAGAAGGCGTTTGATCGGGTCTGGATCAGTGGAGTAATTTACAAACTTTTAATTAACAACTTGCCTCCCCTGCTCTATAATTCATGTAATCTACCTTACCTTACTAACAGATCCTATCAAGTTCGTGCTAAGGATACTCTCTCAAATGTCTATAACGTCAAACATCGCCCCCCACAAGGAAGTTTACTGGGCCAATTATTTTTAACATTTACATAAATGATATACCCACACATCCACAGACAAGTCTCAATATTTATGCAGATGATACTGCCATTGCTGCAAATCACAAAAATCACAATTACATCACCAAATATCTAAATAAAATCATTTAATGCTACTAGAAACATATTTCAACACATGGAAAATAAAAATTAACGTTGAAAAAACTGTTGCAGTACTATTCACAAGGAAGAGAAAAACTGCAATACCACCAACACTATTCCACACCACTCCAATGGTCTCAAACACAATTTACTTAGGACCTTGTGCTAGATAGTAAACTCACATGGAAACAACACATTTTACATGCGCGAAATAAATTCCGGAACGCTCTAAGATTAATTTACTCCCCACTTGCCGGAATTCTACAATGACTATGGAAAATAAGGTACTGATTTACACTGTCGTTCTGCGGCCCATTTTGAGTAACGGTAGTCCTGTGGGAGATATGCTGCTAACAGCAATTTAAAAATATTAGAAATTTCTCAAAATAAAACCATTCGCATGATTGTTCATGAGAATATGTGTATGAAAATTTCCGATATTTACAAAGCACTAAAAACTGCCGACTTTTAAAAACTTCACTAAGAAACTTGCCACAAAATTTTTGATTCCTTACTCTAACAAATAATTACCACATCCTAAATCTTGAAAATTACACTCCTGATGACAATACCAAAAGACCAAAGAGAATTCTCCTTGACTTCTATATTCCGCCCTAACATTAAATAACCTCATTTGCCTTTTAGCAAATTACTTCAAATTATTCTTAAATTCCAAATTGTTTTTCTTTAATTTTATTATCTTAATTCCTTAATTTTAAAATACCATTCACCCACACAGTGTATTTTCCCCATTCAGTAATTCTTAACTTAACATCAGGACAGCCAATCAAACGCCAGTTCACTTTTCACCATCATCAAATCAGAAGGAACCTTCCCAGCTACTTCAGGATGAACTTTTTCCAACCTCGACTTTCACAAAGCCACACCCTCTCTACGTCTCAACGAAAACCAGGCTGTTTCACCTCATCAAGGACATTATGGGGTGGAGGCTCGCCCCGCGAAACATATGGCCAGCGACAGTCTGTAATTCGAATGGAGAGACCTTTCAATTCGGGGTGCGCTCCCTTTGATTTTCCACAACACCAATACTTCTGTGTAAATTTCAAATTGAATTACCATTAACTCAAATTTTCTGTACCTTTCAACTTATCTATATCCCAAATTATAACCATGAGCACAGAGGCACTCGAATCCAGAAAAAAAAAAAACCTTGTATAAACGACTATATATGAAAACAAAAAAATATATCATTGAACTATACCCAGAATAAATCCTGCCACCACGCAGACCGAGAAAAAATGTAAAAATGTCACCGTATGTCAAAAAAGATTTTATGCAATACATCATATCTACACCACGACGAGAACAAACTGCTCCACTCGCTACCACTCCACAATTGATAACCCCCGAACTAAACAAATTGTGGTCAAAGAGAAAAGCCCATCTATAGATTAACATCAATGAAATCATTAACAAGCAAGTAATTGATGTCCTATTAAATGAAACGATTTTTAATCTCGCTTTTTTTTCTCTATGTTAAGTTCCATTCATTGGAATGAGATGTTAAGTACGGTTCCTACTTTCCTACTTTCCTAAAATCTGGAAAAAGGCCATTATCTTTCCCATACTTAAGCCAGGTAAAAGCAAAAATAATCCTGCTAGCTACAGGCCAATTTCCCTTCTTTCTACCTTAAGCAAGATTACAGAATCCATCATATTAACTAGACTCAAAAATATCATTAATATTAACAAAAACTATTAATCCTAATCAATATGGGTTTACTAATAAACTCTCCACTCTTCACCCACTGCTCAATTTAACAGAAGCAATCTCAGAGGGATTTCAAAGGAAAAAGAGCACCGGCGCAGTCTTTCTGGATATCCAGAAAGCCTTCGACCGCGTGTGGCTTACCGGATTAACTTTCAAGCTCATCACGTACAACATTCCCCACCCCCTTATTTGCCTACTGCACCTCGTACAACTCCGATCGCTCCTATCAGGTTCGAGTCAAGGATACGCTTTCAAACACGAAAATATTCGCCGCGGAGTAGCTCAAGGTAGTCTCCTTGGGCCTCTACTTTTAACTTGTACATCAGCGACATACCAGATTACACGCTTACAAAACTCAACATGTTCGCAGACGACACAGCCGTGCACACAACATACAGAAGAATCACCTCAGTCACTTATGCACTTAATAAACACCTTAAATTACTTGAGAAATATTACGACCAGTGGAAAATCAGCATTAATGTTGAAAATCCGCTGCCGTAATATTCACCAAAAGACGCAAACTGCCACCACCACCCACTATGTACAACACAACAATTCCATGGTTTCAAAGCACTAAATACCTTGGTATCATCTTTGATAAAAATCTCACTTGGAAAACACACATACAACACATGCGAAATAAAATTCGAAAATAATGTTTAAATTATACCCCTAATTGGCCGGAATCGAATTATCTAGAGACAATAAAGTGCTTCTTCACAGCCGTTATGCGTCCAATATTAGCCTACGGGTGCCCAGTGTGGGGATACGCAGCTAAAACTAATATTAACATACTTGATACTCTGCAAAATTCTACCATCCGAATGATCGTAGGTGCTCGTAGATATATGAGAAATGACGACATTCGAACGCGATTAAAATTAATAGCTTTAAATCCTACATTCAAAAATTGCAAAAATTTCTTTAATTCTCTTAAATATACAAACAATGAAAATATGATTAATATGCCAAATTACAACTCTCATGACAATACTAAAAGGCCGAGAAGAATTTTCTCTCGATTCTTATAATCCACCTTAATCTATTGGATTAGTGCAATTTGATTGCACACTCTTTGCTAAATTTTTTCTATTTATCATTTATTTTGAATATTTTCTTTTTATTTTATTATAATTTTATCTATCATTTTTCGTATCCCCACCATCAGGGTTAGCCCTCCCCTTTTGACTTAAATTTCTTACTGAGAGATTTGAGCAGCCAATGAGAGACTCAATTATCACCAGCCATGATCCAATACGAGAGCACCCACTCAGCTCTCCGTCTTGAAAGCAGATTTCCGCAAGACCCAGGACATTTCCTCAACGATTGGCTCAGCCAATCAGCTTTCTGCTACTCGCTAGCATGACAATATTATGGTCCGATCTACATAAACATACCGGATATGGATGGAGGCTCGCTTCGCGAGCCATATGCCCAGTTATTGCACCGAAGGCACCGAAGGCACCACGACGAGAACAAACTGCTCCACTCGCTACCACTCCACAATTGGGTAACCCCGAACTAAACAAATTGTGGTCAAAGAGAAAAGCCCATCTATAGGATTAACATCAATGAAATCATTAACAAGCAAGTAATTGATGTCCTATTAAATGAAACGATTTTTAATCTCGCTTTTTTCTCTATGTTAAGTTCCATTCATTGCAATGAGATGTTAAGTACGGTCCATAGGGATAGGATTATCCTAATGTTAAAAATAACCGAAATTAGCCGCTGGCGCTGACTTCGTGAGGGAAAGGGAATATTTCCCTCAGTACCAAAAGGGAGCAATTTTGAAAATTGTTTTCCAGTTGAGTAGCGTGATATTTCAACAGGCTAGAGATCAAAGCCCTGACGGGCTAAGTGCTCTAGGAACAAACCCAGCTAGAGTAGCGTGTGTCCGTATTATATTGTTTTTTTGAAAAGCGACTTTTTTGTTTGTGTCTAGTGGTAAGTAATTTAACTTCATTACTTAACGATTATTATTGAATATCAACATTGTTTTAAAAACTAAATCTGTGTATTGCTTTTTACGAAATAGGAATGAACAATAAGTAAAAAAAAAGCGTTCTTTGGGGGATGAATTCGTTAGAAGTGGGTCCTCCTGGGATTTAACCAGATGAGTTCAGATTGATTTATTTTCTTTTGCCATTTAAAATGTATTTAATTCAATAGGTACTAATTGAATTTAGTGTCAGACATGTAGTAATCTATTATCAAGGAGATATAATCCATAGTAATAATAATTTTGTATTTCAGGTTAGTAGTGTGCCCGTTTTTTCATTGATATTTGAAAAGCAAATTTTCTTTGTTAGAGGTAAGTAATTTGTTTTTCATTACTTAACGTTTATTATTTTACATCGAAATTGTTTAAAAATTAATTCCTTTTGCTTTCTGCGGATTAATGAATCATATTTTTAAAAGTAAAAACCACGTGTTTTGTTTTGGGACTGTGGACGAATTCAGATTGATTTCTTTTGCTAATCGAAATTGCTATTTAAAATATGTTTATTTAATAGGAACTAACAGATTTTTTACTGTCAAACATGCAGTAATCTATGATCAAGAAAATTTAATCCATAGTAATAATAATTTTGTTTTATCTTTTTTTTCAGTAATAAAGGATAGTTGAAGGAACTCTTTGCGGGTATCAAAGATAAAAACTTATTTTCATTACATAAATTTGTGTGTTTTTATTACCAATTATTCTTTTTAATATATATTGCTTGTAAAATTTAACTATGGATAGCTTTTGTCATGATAATTGTAACTGTGAATGTGTACTTGTGTTAACTGTGTATTGTAACTGTATATGATTGCTTGTGTTGTTGCTGTTGTGAGAAGACGTTGTCACCTCATGCTTAATAAAATGATATTATAACGAAGAACTGTCTGAACGCTTCCAAAGCAAATGTTCTGAAGAACACTTTGAAACTAATAAACATAACAGCTTTAGATGTGTTGAATGTGATAAGACCTTCACTACAGTTTTGAACTTATATCAACACGCGAAATTGATCATAATAAGATATAAGTACGATTAAAAACAGGTAACTTGTAATATTTATGGTGTAGAACTCGTTTCTAAAAATCCCTTGGAGAACCGTGTCGATTTATTACATAATATCACAATAAAAAAGGATACTCGTATATTTGACACTTTTGAAGATTTCAAGTTATGGAAAGAAAGTATTGAGAGAATAAAAATAGTTCCTTGCATGTGAAGAATACTTGAAGTAAATCTGCTATAACGGGTGGAAAAATAAAATTTTACTTTCATTGCAATGGTTATTATAATGCAAGAGGTGATAAGAAGAGAAATATGAAAATAGCTGGTAGCAACAAGATTAATAGAAATTGCCCTTCAAAAATAAAAGTATATGAAGACATTCAAAGCAAAGTGACTGTGGAACTCACAGAAATCTATGTAGGACATGGGATAGATTTAGGACAGATGAAAATAACTAGAGAAGAAAAAGAAGATATAGCGAGAAAACTAGGAAATACAATCCCAGTCAAAGCTATCTTGGATGAAATTAGAAATTCTGTGTGAATGAGAATTTGAAATAATTCATTTATATATATAAAATAACAGAAAGATATAAAAATATAAAAACAGGAACACAATCTAAGCTCTGATGGGATTTTGGTTTGAAATGATTCTGGTAAGTATAACCAAAAGGGTTGAAGTCCTGAAAAGTGAGAAGATTCTCATGTAGTTCTTTTCTGGCGACCAGAACATTTTTGATGAAGATTTATACCCTGATATGAAAGCAGATTTTCTAATTATAATTATGAATGCTTTGCAGAAAGATATGTTAAGATTTTTATGGAATTGATACTATATGCTTGACTTTACACATGGAATGAATGCCATGGGTTTGATTTAGCCACGTTATTAGTTTTGGATGATAAGAGAGAGGGACTTCTAGCAGTTTTAATTTTAAGCAATCGACAAGATTCTACAGTGTTAACACTGGCATTTGCAGCTGTTGCATGTCTATTTATATATATTATCTTTGTTTTTATAAATTTAGTTTTTCCTGATTTGGCAACAAAAGTTGTTAACATAGTAGCGCGATGTAAGGACGAGAATAAAAAGCGGAACGATCTAAAATAGTTTTCTTCTGTTATTTTTAGTCATTTAAAATGGATGAATTATTTCTAATTAATTATTTTATTTATCCCATTTATTATTATTGACTAAATCGTCTACAAACTGTTGACCCGTACATATTCGAATGATGAATAAGAATAATGAAATGGCTCTGGCAAATTCGAATGAGGAAAAATTCAAAGCACAAACAAGGTAAGTGTTAAATTCCTCCTTTTGGGGAAGAAAAACCTGAAATATGGTTTTCCAAGTTGAAGCTCAGTTTTCCATTGCTAATATCAAACAAGAAGAAACTAAGTTTAATTACCTTGTTGCGCAGTTAGATACAAAATTCATAGAAAATATATGGGATATCATTCAGAGTGATGAGAAAATAAATATTTCTTGTGCGAAAAATAGACTTTTAAGTACTTTCAAAGAAAGTGAAGGAAAATGCATTAAAAAATTGCTTACTGAATCTCATTATGACATGAAACCCAGTCAACTTTGAGAAAAATGAAATCGTTGGCTGTGGAGTTAATATCTCCAAAAAGTTTTAAGAACATTATGGTTAGATAAATTATCAGAATCTGTCAAAAATATTTTAG
>BMAU01006582.1:0-150710 GCA_019973935.1 Trichonephila clavipes
CACGTAAATTTCGCGTTTCTATTCTTTTTATTAGAATTATTCAGTAAATTGTTTATACACTCCATTAGTCTTCTTCGGGAGTGAGTGCGATGTTTCACTGGATCCGAATTCTTTTTAAAAAATTTCGTAGAAGCATTACCTGCTTGTTTTTACATTATTCTGTTAATCGAAATCCAAAACACTTCAGAAATCAATGACTGGTTCGATGTTTAGTAGGATTTCTGACTAGCTAACAAAACAATTTGAGTACTTATTGTCGCATCGTTAAACAACAAAAAATATTTTCATAGGATAACGATAAGAGTTTTCAGCCATTGAATATGTTATGGTCATTTTATCAAGGACAATATTTACTTCCTCAGTCAAATTTTATCTGGATAGATTTCAGTACAGAAATCATACTTGTGTACTATTGTACTCCTCATCATTAGATACTTCCTCATCATTCCCGCAGAGAGACATTTTTCATCCGAAAATACTGTTATACTATATCCATTAATTACTATATCTATTAAATTACTTAAATATCATCGTAACAACAATAATGCTCCAATTTATTAGAAAGCTTTTAAAGCGTACTTATGCATTTAGGGCGTTAACGGTGATTCACGTGCAGGGTAAGACATACCCGCAGTGGCTGTATCCAAAAATATACATTTTAAATTCGCCTATAAGCTAAGGCATTAAAAAGGATATGACAATTAAGCGAACTACACGAAAAACTATTCATTTTCTGGAAAATGTTTGAAGGTAGTCTTGAAAAAATTTAGGTGGTGGGTCTGGCATACCCTGCGCGTGAAGTGTAGAATTAATTATAAATCATGTACAATTTTCAAAATAAGTGTTAAATTTTATATATGGCATGGCCATAAGAGGCACTGGTAATTTTCAAACTTGTTTTTAAGTGATTATTGATAAATTAATCATCAAAAAATTACGCAGTGCTCATATATTTATAAGTATAGTATATTAGTGTATATATATATTTATGTTTTATGTTGTCAGAATGTATTTTGTTTTGCTTATTTTCTGTAAATTAATATACTTAATTAATACATTAGTATACTCATTCAATGGAAATTTTATTTTTTTATAAATTTTGAATTTTCCTGAAAAGTACCAGTGATTTATATATTACCACTGTGGTATAGAGGTTTCGTTCATACGAACTTGTGGCCGATTAGTGGCGAGTTCACGTCTTGATGTCATTGAAGGCCAAAGGTGTCGAGGGAGCTGATGGCCGTTAAATCTGATAAGCTCTAAGCACTCCCGTTGAGGTGGTGTGATAGTTGGGGTTGCCAGCCTAGGTGTCATTACCTCGTTATTTGACCGAGGCTCAAAATTACGACTTCCAATCGTTAATAGTTTTATAGTAGGACATTAATATAACTATCTACTTAAACTATATGATGCAACAGCCCATAGAGGCCAATTGCCTATCTCATTTTTCATGATCTTGGGCACTGAGGTTGCTTGAGTAGATATTCCAGTTAGCTGGTCAGTGTTTTGTTCCCAAGTATCATTGGTCCCTTATGTTTTGGTCCACTGAAGAGTTGAAAGACTGGGTCGACTTTGAACAGTCCGGGGATTAATCACCGGACCCGTGTAGTGGACGCTACCACTCACCTTCTCAGATCTTATAATGCACTGCTCAAAACAATTAAAGGATATTGTAAGTTTAATATAAAATAAAGATATAAGCGAAATTTTTTTCCCGAAAATGGAAGAAGTGAATCATAGATGCAAATTTTTCTGATTTTGAAACTGTGGAGTATGCTAATTTTGAGTTCGACGTCAAAAACGTCGCTACAGCAGCAGTGAATGAAATTTGACTTTCAACTAAAATGAAGACAAGGATAATCGACATTCAGTGACTGCTTTGTTTCGATGAGTACGATGTCTCAGCGAAGTCATTTAACCGTTTCAGAAGCTTGGAGAGATGTTGGTAGGTTAGAAGGGAGCCAAACTCAAGCCGAAGTAGCGCATTGAGTGTCACAAAGTTTGATTTTCAAGATCTGGAACCATTTTTTGGAGACTGGACGTGCAGCCCGAAGACCAGGATAAGGTCGTAGACGGACAACAACGCCCAATGAAGATCGTTATTTAGTGTTAACGGTTCGGAGACTCCAAAATATGAACGCTACTCTTCTCCCAACAACACCTTTACTCGGCTACTGGCACCATGGTTTCAACTCAGACTGTCCGAAACCGGCTCCATAGTGTAGGTCTGTATGCTCTCCGACCGATGGTATGTGTTAGACTAACATCAAGGCATCGTCGCGACCGCAGGGAGTGGGCAACAGATCATGGGAACTGGAGGAGAAATGAATGGAGCAATGTTCATTTTTCTGACGAGTCCCATTTTTCTGTTCATACGGATAATAGGCGTATTTTTATCTGAGGGACCGTGGCAGTAGGAATAATCCTGCGTTCGTGCACGAAAGTGTCAGATTTGGCGGTGGGGGGAGTGTTGGTGTATGGTGGCATCTCCATTGACGGGCGCACAGACCTCTACATCTTTCAAGGTGGACCTTTGACTGCTCTCCAATATAGGGATAAGATCCTCACACTTATTGTAGTCCTCACCTTGCAGCAATCGAAGATGACTTCCTTTTAATGGACGATAACTGCAGGCCACATCATGCTAACCTGGTGGAGGATTTTCTTTTCGAGGAAGGAATCCTAGGAATGGAATGGCCAGCGTGTTCTCCAGACATGAATCCAATAGAGCACGTTTGGGACGCTGTAGAAAGCCGAGTTGCTGGCCACCAACCACCCCCACAAACTCTCCAAGAATTGGAAAAAGCTCTTCTGGAAGAGTGGGACAGAATACCCCCAACTCGTGATTAATAGCCTCATTGACTGCATGCCTCAAAGGCGTTCAACGTTGCTGGCCGTCAATGGAAACCATTCCCCCTACTGAAAATGATTTCTTTTGAAGAAAAGACCTTTTCTTATTCTTTTTTTCTCATATGCACAAATTGTGTTTTTTTCCTTTTGTACACAAATGAGCAATAAAATGCATTTTTTCTGCCAAACATATGTAGTTTATTCTCATATAACCTACTACGTCTGTCGACCATGTATCAATCAGCTAAAAAGTTTCCCAGCCACAAGATCCACCTAAAACCGCAATATCCTTTAATTATATTGAGCAGTGTATTTGTATGTATGTATAAATATATAACGCTTGTTTAAGTTTTCATCGTTAATAAAATACATTGCTTTCGTTGATTCAAGTTCAAATACATTTTTTAAACTTGTAGTGGATGACACTTGATGTTAATACAGTTTTTACAAATATTAACTCATTAATTAAATTAAAAAAACTAATAAATAGTAACAAACAAAGCTGAGTAGAAAGTGACTTAATTTTTTTTATATTACTTGTTGATATTTATTTCTATCTTTCGAACAAAGAATGTGCAATATTCATGAGTAAAAATTAGTAATAAATTATCAAGTATGTAAAAAACTTTATTCAAGTTTTTCTATTGAGATATTAAAATCAATTTGCAAAATATAAACTCTGAGTTTAAATACACTTAAAAATAAAAATTTGATACATTTTTCAAACAGAAAAAATTATTTCTCCAAATATAAATGTGAGATTCCTTCGTGTTTATATTGCTTTTCCTTGTATGATGTTTTGCTGTTGCATCAGTGCTACTATTCCCAGCGAACACACGCTTATTTTTTTAAGTTCATACAAGCAGTATACGAGTCCGAGGTAGCCTAGTGGTCAAGATCACGAACTCGTGGCAGGCATGCTATGAGTTCGAGTCTATCGCTATTGGAGACCCTCAGTGTAGAGGGGCTGAAGCGTGTTAAATCTCTCGGGACTCAAACGTCCTCCCGTTGGTGTAGTGAGGAAGTAAATAGGGGAATTGCCAGCTCAGCTGTCGTCCTCGTCACTTGACTATGATTAAGAATTATGAGGCTTGTCGCCAAAAGCCGTCGTAGCTAAATAGGGCGATGTTAGTATTATTTACTCACGCAAGCAATAAAATAGAGGAGACAATATGAATCTGTTACTTTTGGCAGATGCTTGTTCTGTAATTAATAAAAAGTATAAACGGCAGACTAGATTAGAGATATATTAAATAAATTAAGGCCACGTCGAAAATATGTTAATATTTGTTTATTAAGCGCAGAGTCAAATATGTAGATTAGATATAGGTTAAATCTCTTGTAACTAAAGTACATAGTTAATTGATATTACATTGGAATTTTTTCAATTAGCTCCCGGCAGAAAAAAAAAGTAGACTGCTGCTTACTTTTCGGATGGAGGCCTCCACTAAAACTCTGAACGCGTTTTTTTTATCTTGCGCGACGGACAGTACAGTATGTTCATACTTCTCAAACAAACGAGCCATGATGACGGGAGAAAGATGCAGCATCATGAGGTCCAAGACCATGAGGCACTAAAGGTTGAGGTCTGACTTTGTCTAATCCCTGTAAGGCATTTAGCTGAGCATTTTGGAATGGCTTTCACGCCTTGGGTGTCCCTACCAAGAGAATACACTCCCGATACACTTCTCCAATTCCTTTAACGGGTAGTGGCTAATACGTCTAGCCACATATTAAAAAAAAATTCTCCAAGTCGGTGATGGATATTTAGTCCATCCACAAGAGTTAATTGAAGCTAAAACGCATAAAAATCAATGCAGATGGCAGGACGATACATTTTTGCATTCCATGTCCCCTGATGTGTAGTTAAAAACAGCGTTTCTCGGGTAAATCTACAAATTGTATTTTGATTACTATAAATAAATTTTCTGATCTTTGAGAAAAGATCTTTGACATCTTTGATGTCTTAAGAATACTTTTCTCTCATCTGAATAGATTAAGCAAATTTGCAATTAAAAAAAAGGTTTTATTTAGGTTTTTGGAAAGCTCTTATATGTGGCTAGAGGCTCAATCCACTGCCCACATAGAACAGAAAAATGACCTAGAAATTTTCGCTTTTCTCCACATTTAGAATCATTCGAGAATGTTGGGAGTCGGAAATATAGACAAACTTTGCTTACAATATGTGGTTCAAGATTCTCGGGTTCGAAAATCTTTCATTATGGCGTTTCTGCTCGGAAAAAAAAAAACCTTTTACATATTATAAAGTTCCACAGTAAATAGCTCATCAAATTTGTGAAATAACTAATTTAAATTCTCAAAAATATTATTTTATTCCTAACATTTATACTAAAAGTAAGTAAAATACAAAATGTGGATATATACCAATTTCAATGTGCATTCTAAGTATTCTATATATATTCTTAGTAAGTATTGTATGTTGTAAAATTATTCTATTATTATTTAATTGCACTTATACTTTGTATTTAATTGTTATTGAAATAGTTATTTCATAAACGTCAATTTTCATAAAAAGTTTACTGTAATATGATTCGTTATTTCTATCCCGAAAATTAAGTTAAGTGTCCTAAGTGCACAGAGGCTATACCGTCGAGCCACCCCACCGAGGAAAAAACCCTTGATCAGATATTTTTGTGACTAAATAATGTTTGTAGGGGATGAGAACATTACATTTATCAAGTACTTTATCACAGAATAGTGTATTTTAGCTTTGTGCCCGTTAAAGGGCTATACAACTGAGGAACACTCTCCCACCACGATGAGGCAGCAATGCAGGATTTTGGGGTCGCACGTGAATGTCTGCAGGAATGAGCTTGCAGATGTTTTGGCCGATGAGGGTAGCCATAAAGATTCTATGAATGTTGGCTGCCTTATTTTTTCAGAAACTGCAACACGAGACAAAACAGGATATCAGTTCCTTTCGGAGGCAGGCCCCCATACATGAGTGGTATGAATGAAACAGTCCAAATGCTTCTTTGCTTAGGACAGGCAGTAGGCGAAATGAAACTACTCTTAATAGTTTTCGCAGTGGACATACTCGAGCTCAACGGCATGTGGCTGGTCTTAAAGTTTACCCTTCTTGTCCGAATTGCAACGTGACCCAAGCCGCTTCTGCCCACATCTTGGCTTGTATTGATTGCCATTAGACCTAGCGTCTCTCAAGTACTGCTTGAATAGGCGTTGAATAGGCGTTTACTTTTGGGCGTCTGGACTGTAAAACAGTCCTCAATCCCATATCGTGAGAGTCTATGATGTTGGGCATGGCAAAAGTGGAGTTTAACATTCTGCTGAGTGGCATGATGGCGATTGGTTGGGCGATGGAATCCGGGAGGCGTGGCTATGGTTCTTCATCTGGGTGGAAAGTTTTTGAGTTTTTTGGCTTGGCTGAGAGCTAAGAGATTGCTCTCTGATTGGATGTTGGGTAGAGTGATCATTGACTCCGATTGGCTGCCCCGGGGGCTGAGATTTAAATTATGGGGAGGAGCATGTCCAGTGGGAGAGCAGGAGAAAAATATTGACAAAAAATAAAGAAAGTTAAATTTTAGCAAATATGGTGTGCAATAAAAATTGCACGAGGAAATAGAATTACGGGGGATTATAGGAGTCAAGAAGAATTCTTCTTGGTCTCTTTGTATTGTCATTAGGGGTATATTGAGATAAATTTTGCATATTTATATTATTGGTAGCTTCTAAATCGTTAAAAAAGTTAATAGCTATATTCTGAATGTGAGATTTGAAACTTTTAATCTTAAGAGCATTACGTATGTCGTCATTACGCATGTATCTTATGGCTTTGACGATCATACGTATTAAAGAATTTTGCAGGGTATCAAGTATATTAATATTTGTTTTAGCGGCATAACCCCAAACTGGACATGCATAAGCTAAGATGGGACGCATAACGGCTGTATAGAGAAGCACTTTGTTTTCTATACTTAAATGAGAATTCCGGCCAATTAGGGGGTAAAGTTTAAACATTATTTTCCGGAATTTGTCGCGAACGTAATAAATGTGTTGTTTCCAAGTTAGGTGTGTGTGTGTATCAAAGATAATTCCAAGGTATTTGGCTTCCTGAGACCAGGGGATTTGAGTGTTGTACATGATAATAGGTGGTGGGAGAGACTGTTTTTCGTGAAAATAATGGCAGTAGATTTTCGACGTTAATACTTATTTTCCATTTGTCGTAGAAATTTTGCAAGAGTAGAAGGTGTTTGTTTAATGCGAAGGAAATTGTTTTAAGATTTTTATACGTGGCGTGAATGGCAGTATCATCAGCGTAAAGATTAATTTTAGTGAATGAATAGTCAGGGATATCGTTGATGTAGAGGTTAAATAGCAAGGGACCGAGCACTACAATTCTTCAGTGTTTAAAAACGCACTGGTTCACGGACTTGATCTAGATGTTTCTGTCGATCAAGTGGTATAAGAAACAACAGCAACAACAAATATCTTGCGTTGCATTTATAACTTGTATTTCAATTCTCCCAATTAAGATAAATGTGTTCTTTTGTTCTAAGTGCAATACTACTTTCGCTGTTGAATAAAAGAAAGAATAGTCAATTAGAATTAAGTACAAGGTAACCGATTTGTCATTTATGTATTGGCAATTTAGTGCTCTAAATACAATGCAAATTATAAAATCTAAATTCAATAAACTTTTTAATTACAACTAAGACGTAACAAACAAAAACATATACTTTACACGTAATAGCATTTAAAAAATCTTTACAATTGAAAACCTAATGAAAACAATCATTAAAAATAACAGTGTTTTCTATTACGTATCAGAAACACACACGTCAAATCGAATTCTAACATCAACTGAAAATTTCTCGCATTGAGATTCATTACAAAAATGCTGACAACTTTTACCACAAAACTTATATACCAAAAGGTTAAATATCAGTAAATAAAATTAAAAGTAAAGTAAGAAAACAGGGTTATATAAATTATTAAATCAAAACAGTTGATTAAAGAGTATGAAAAAAAAGAATAGTTTTTTCAACATTAATAGAAATATTAAAAATAATTTCAAAGAACACAAATCATATTTAATTATTACATATTTGATTTATATTTAAATTAAAATAAACTGAGTAGTTTCCTTTTTACACATAGAAATCTCCCAGTGCTATGGAGACGGGTAAAGAGAAATAATGCGAGTTATTTCTGTTTCCAATGAGCTCAATTCATGCAGGTCACATGATAAAGACAAACACGTGTTCTCCATGGAATTTAAAACAGACATCAAACTAATTGTACTTATTCTATTTGTAAAACTTCGATAAAATTTCAAATTTCTTAATTGGATAAGGATGTTAAAATATTATACAAAAATTTCTTCAAAAGATTTTAAAATTAAGAAAAAAAAATCTTATTTTATGTATGCACTTACGCCTTTTGTCTACCTATAGGCGTTATTATTGTTAAATTTGTACTTTTTAAGAGAACGTTTCTGAAAAATGCAAAAATTGGCAACAACGAAGCACATGAACTGATTTGCTGGAAACACATGATTGCTTTTATCGTATGATTATGACGTCACATGAGTTTTCGAACTGATTGTCTAAAAACACGAGGTTATCATTGTGACGTGACAATGTGACGTCACATGAATTGATCCCATTCCTTTTTCTTCTAGGGTATGAGTTAGCTATTTTTACAAGTTATTAGGCGACTTTTAAAATAGATAGCTAAACTATTTTAAAACCATAACATTTTCCAGAATAAAAAAACTTTAATAGAATCCTAAAAAAATCGTCAACTTTGGCATCGAACCCATTTTTTAAAGGATTGGCTTCTTAACTGATTGGCTAAAAACACGTTATCATTGTCATGTGACTATGACGTCACAAGAATTGATCCCATTAATTTTTCTTCAATGGAATGAGTTAGTTATTTTCTCAAGTTATTTGGCGACTTTTAAAATAGATATTTAAAACCTATGACATTTTCCAGAATAAAAAAACCTTTATAGAATCCTAAAATGCCCCAAATTTGGCGTCTAAAATTAAAATGGATAGCTAAATTATTTTAAGGCTAATAACAATTTTCAGAATAAAAAAACAATTATAGAATCCAAAAAGTCACCACAAATTCAGCATAGATAATCCATTTTTTTAAAGAAATTTCAAACAATAAATCTAAACCATATTTCTTTCGTACGTCTTTGTCCACTGTTTAGAAATAAAACAAAGTATAAATCCGATAGTCTACACATTTATTCCAAGAATACCTCGGGAGATATAAGAAGCTTCTATTACTTCCCTTAAATGTGAATACTGTTAGTAAACGATAAAGGAATTTTCGTGATTATCTGTTACGATCTGTGTAATCAGAAACGAGAAATAATTATATATAAGTTTTCTTCCTGGTATGGAAAGATAACAGTTTTAAAAAAATAATTACAGTGCCCACGCTAGAATTACTTATTCCACTTTTTTATCCAAGGAGGATCAGATATCGATTAGATTAACTGACGTAAATTTTATAAAAGGAATACTTTTTTAAGATGAGATTTGTAAAAACATTTTTATTGAGCAATGATTAGTATCTTTTCTAACTACATTCGGAACCGTGATTTTAAAAAAGCGCACAAGTGGATAATTTTCATGATACTTAGTGTCACTCAGGTTAGAATACATGTATAAAATCGTTTTAAGGACATTTTGACAAAAAAAAATTATTGAAATATAATATTTTGCCAAAATTTAACTTAGAATAATCTTTTTTTTTTTCAAATGTTCTCCTTTTTGTGAAAAATGGTTCTATTATAGTAATATTTTACCTGTATATAGATCAGACCTCTCTACAGAGGCTCAACTAGAAATTTTGAAAGATTCACATTATTTTCAGAGTTAACACCAATTGAAATAATTATTCGCTTTTTTTTTTTCTTAAAATTGCTCCCTCTGTTGTCGTAAAATATGAATAAACCCACTTTTATGTTATATATTTCAAAAATTCTAGATGAGCCTCTGAACAGAGGTCTGAGCTATATAGAGGCAAAATATTATTCTAATAGAAGCCTTTTTCACAGAAGGAGAACATTTTGAAAAAGATTATTCTAAGTAATTTTTTTCCAAAATAATGTATTTAAATAAAAATTTTTGTCAAAATGTCCTTAAAACAATTTTATGCAAATATTCTAATCTAAGTGACATTAAATATCATGAAAATTATCCATTTATGCGCTTTTGAAAATTATGGTTTCGAACGTAGTCGGATATCTTAAAATGTTGTTTTCACGAATTCTACGTAAACAAATCATTGTAGATTTATCTTTTTTCTTTATTCAGTTTACAACAGTTTTCATCTTGCCACCAAAATGCTATTTATTGCTTTAGCTACGAATGAGTTGAATCTGACTACTTTTGAAATGGTTGTTTTTCACGAATAATAAATGTTATTTTATGTGTTACAACAAAACAAACACAAGAGTGATATATTTTTGTTATAATTTATATTGGTTTTGAAGCAAAACTCATACAAAAATTGGAGAAATATTTTATCAAATAATTGACATGTTGTAATAATTTGAAGTCAAGTATCAAGAAAAAATTGAAATCAAATCAAATTTTTAAGAATTTCACGACAGTCGTGAGATTACCATGCTTATCTAGAGAATTGTGTCTTCGTAATTTGGCTTTCTTTTTCGCATAATTTTGGGCCAAACGATTTTCTCACTTAAAAGTTTTATATATCATAGAATTTTTTGAAAAATGTTTGCTGAAGTCACCATTATAGTAACCTTGTAATGGAAATATAACCGCATTAGGTTGCCATATTTAATCAAAGCAAAATAAATGCGATGTTGTTTTATGATTTATTAATCTGAATTTAATTACGTTATATTTTTAATTGAATTTGATTAAAAGAAATTATTATGCAAAAGTTTGATTTTTAAAATTATGATACATACACATATTTATTTGCTACAACGTAAGTATAAAAATATTTGGAACTTGTGTTTTATACCATCGACTACCACAACAAATGAAAAGACGCCAAATGCCTCGATATGCAGCCAATAGTGGAAAATCGTTCCCACGTACGTGTGTTCGAACACAGCAATAATAACGATGGCAGCATTTGGCGATATTTTTTGAGTTGGTGACGTTTTTTAATTTGGTGACATTGTTGGACGGTATATGCAAGCACCAAATATTCTTATTCATAACTAAATTATGTGTTTTTTTTTTTTTTGCTTAGACATCACATTTACACTATAATATTGTTTCATTTTTTTCCAGCAATATAAGCCAGATTATTGAAATACTTTTAAACATTTAACATTGTTTAAAACTTCATCGGTACAAAATTCAGAAAAAAAAAGCAAAAGAAAACAAATGAAATACAGATACGTATTTTTATTAGCTTAACTATCTATCGAAATCAAAATTACCTTAGTGCAATAATTTTTGTACATCGATATTAAGCAAATACGTTCATTTAAGTTCACTATTAATCGACTACTTCCACTTACGATTGTCGAATACTTTTAATTTTTCAGGCATATTATGCTAAAATCAAAATTTTAAAATGCGAATCAAAATCAATTTAAATAGCTAAGATGATACAAATTGGGAAATTTCAAATTAACTTACAAAGAATATGCTTTCATTTAATCCTAATTTTAATTTACGTATGATATATAGATCCGATGAACCAAATGAAATTTAATTTTTGACTTCAAATTATGTTGCAAATTTAACTTTTATATATTAAAACGTAAACGGGGATGGATTAAAATTTCAATGTATTGTTCAAGTTCTTGATATTCTTTATTCCTTTATTTAGTAGGATGAGAACAGTTAAAATGCAAATGAAATATTCTATGCGCTTTGTGGTAATTAGAATTCTAATAAAGAATTAATCCAAGAGGTTTAATTTATTCAAAAGATAGTATTCTTTATTTATTGTTCTGTAATAAAAGTGAGATATCTGCTCATTAGTAGAACTCTCCCCAATAACACTAGTCAAGATTGACGTACGGAGAACCAAGTTGTCCAGATGGGACATTGTATCCCTCCAATTGGCTATTATTTCATTTTGCCTGGGGCATAACACATGTGAGCCTATTCGGAAAACAGATCTGATGTCGCCACACCTTTACTTTCACCGACATCCAGATGATCTATTGTCTTAACGTTCTATAGGAAAGAAGCTCCGGTAAACAGCATATATTGTGTGCCCCCTTGCACACGTGGATCGAAAGCGACTTGAATGAAGAGGAATGTCGGCCATTCATGACAAAGACAAATCCTCTGTGTAAATGTGAAAGGGCGATTTATAGCTCTCCAGATGGCAAACAAGATACCACGTCGGAGTTGGAATCAGACGTGCCGGCTATTGTTTCTAAGCACCAATGGAGTTGAACTGTAGTGGGCAGAAGTGTGAAGAGAGGTGAGGTCCAATGAGAGGTGCTTGGGGGCGTGAAAGTGGTTCATCCAGAGAGTTTAAAGGATCAGCTCGGAAGTTAACGGGGCTCTCGATGTCCATCAATTTATGTATTTACTTCACTCTTCAGTTTTGAGTTTGCGGTTCAGCAGCACTTCAAGAACCAAGGGAGGTGAACTTTGCACAATTGTGAAAGATACAGGGCCAGAGTCAACGGGACAACGGCTGGAATGAACTAAATTAGAATCTGAACTTTTCTACATCGAAAGGCTGTGAAATTAACAATTTAATATTTAATAATGATATATATATATATATATATATATATATAATCAAATATAAAATAATTTTTCAAATATAAAAGAATTTTTCAATATATAATATACATATACATACACATATATATAAATTTATACACACATATACATATACATATAAACAAAAATATAAAAATAATCATATAGTTATATACCTAAGATAACTAAAAGTAGGAAGGAGGCACATAGTATAAAGACAAATTCCTGGCCTTAGGAACTAGGATTGCAGGTTTAAACAACTTTTGCGGCGCCAACCTTCACCTGTAATTTGTCATACTATGTACCAAGAGGAAAGGAAAGAGTTATATATGTGTAGAATTTAAATATTAAATCATTAAACTAAAGAACATATGAACATAAACATAACCTACTAAAACGTGTTTATAACGATGGCCAGGAGTGCAGTATGGTGTTCCCGCCAAATAGGGAGGGCAGAACCGCATAAAGTTAATTGCGATACGATATACGATAATAAGAAAATATATATATATATATATATATATATATACTTTTAAAAAATCATAAAAATAAAAATAAATATCATAAAATTAGCGTAAAATATAAAGAAACTCAGAAAAATATATATATTAAGAATTTTTTTAAAAAAAAGCATGTGGCGCCATCTATATAATAATTGTAGGATAAATTAGATATTGTCTAAATTTAAAAAACATTAAAAAACATAATAACAGTATAATTACATTAATACAAATTGTATCATAAAAAACTATTATAAATATAATTACAAAGAAAATTAGCAGGGTATCCATGTTCAATACAGTGATTAAAATTTTTTTAAGATTTAAAAAATATTAGCTTTATCGCTAACTAATACTTTATTGCGATAAATATAGTTAAAAATAATATTTCTATGTATAGATATTGATAAATTATAATTCCAGTAAGGCACTTTGATGATATTAAAATTAAAGGCATCTCTTTTATCATAAATATTAGAATGTAGTTTGATGATATTAAAATTAAAGGCATCTCTTTTATCATAAATATTAGAATGTAGTTTCAAATCCTTAATATACAGTGATACATCTAGGTAATTTGTTTTGTGATTGGATTATTATTAATTTTAACTAAGTTTAAGTAGGACGGATAGAAATTAATAATAGGATTTAAATTATCATTTTTACCAAAAATAATTAAATCATCAATATATCTAAAAATGTAGTAGTCATTATTAATAACATAACTATATTCATAAAAATGTAAATATATATATATATATATATATATATATATATATATATATATATATATATATATATATATATATATATATATATATATATATATTGTTTATTTAATTTGGAATGAAATGACCTTTTGTCAGTTAGCTGTGTGATCCCTCAAGCTATCATGTTATGAAGTAATTTAAAGGGGTCATGATGTGACAATTTTTTTAAATTTTACGTAAAGATTAGTTTATTTTAGTTTGTTGAAATATGTGTAATATAATTTTTAGGTCCTCGAAGGAGCTCTTTTGCATTTAATAATATTATAAGGGTAAATGATTTTTCTCTTCTCTTACAAAGTTGTTATCGGATGAGTATGTAACCTAATTTTACTACGATGCGTCATTTACTTTAAATAGACAAAACAATTAAAGTAAAATCCTCACAAAATATTCCATCTCATGAAAAAAAGTAAATATATATATATATATATATATATATATATATATATATATATATACATATATATATATATATATTGAAATATATATAAACAATCACAATTATCAATTTAAAATTGAAATATATGATATATATATGTACATATGATATATATATGTACATATATATTATAATATATGTACATATATATATATATATATATTTATATTTATATATATATATATATATATATATATATATATATATATACATGTATGTATATAAATTAAGTCAATTCCTACTAAAGTCAACAAAGAAGTTTGTTTTCTTTTTTAAATTTAATTCAGGAATTAATATTTTAAAAAAACTGTATTAATATCAAGTGTCATCCACTGCAAGTTTAAGAAAATTTTCAATACAAAAACCTACTGGCGTCATCTGTTGCAGTTAGCTTTAACTACGCAAGAAATAACGCAGCTTAAATTTAAAATAAAAATAAAATTTAATTAATGAATTAATTAATATTTGGAAAAGCTGTAGAGAGAGTAACATCATTTATATATATATATGTATATGCACACTCAGGAACATTAAAAATAACGACCCAAGAAGAAAGCTAAGTACAATCGCGAAACTTTGCAAAATAGTACAGCGTAATGTGATATGCAAATGATCCAAGTTTTGTGCCAATACACATTCTCATACACGCCGAGGTGGCGCTACAATCAGAAAGAGGGTGCTATGTAAGCCAGCGCAAATTCGAAGATTCATAAACGGGACGATTACCCGCCGATTGTAGTAAGACTTTGGTAAGCGAAACATGCCAGGTAAATGTGCAAGAAGACATTTCTCTCTGTTAAGCGAGTTTGAGAGAGGCCTGATCATTGAGATGAAAACTGCATGCTGGTCGACGCGCCATGTTGCTGGCCAGGTGGATCATTTGGAGTGTGCCGTTAGAAATTGTTGGGAGCAGTGGACACGAGAAGGTACCCACGTGCGGAAAACCGGGTCTGGAGCGACCAGGAAGACCACGAGGAGAGATGATCGAAGGATCGTACGGCAAGCACTTGTGAACCCCACAGTGACTCGTTCAACGATACGAGCAGACGTAGGCGTCGCAATTGTGCCACAAACAATTTCCAGACACCTTGTAGAAGCAAATCTTAAATCCAAGCGCCCTTTCCGTGCTTTCCCTTTAACACCGGAACATTGGCAACTGCATCTACAGTGGTGCCAAGCCAGATCAATGTCAAATGGCACAGATTCTCAAAAGGTTGTGTTTAGTGATGAATCTCGGTTTGTTTTGAGGACAGATGATAACCCTGTACGGGGGTGGAGGCGCCCTGGTGAGCGGTACAATTCCCCCTCATACTGTTCTACGTCACACTGCCCGCACATCTGGTGTAATGGTCTGGAGGGCCATAGCCTATGATAGCCGGTCCACTTTAATTGTGATGCGTGGAATCTTAACGGGCCAACGTTACGTTGATGATATTCTTCGACCCCATGTAGGACCTTTCCTAAATGGTCTCCCAGGGGCAATTTTCCAGCAAGATAATACTCGTCCGCATACAGCAAGAGTTGCTCAAGACTTCCTGCAGATGTCATCGTGTCCCTCTGTTCATGATTTAGAGTTGGCTATTCAAGATTTGTGGGCGCATCTGCCTCAGGACAACATAAGTTGTCTTATCAACTCAATGCTGGACCGTGTGGCGTCATGTATTGCAGCTGCAAGAGATCCAACGCACTATTGAAGTTGCCCAGTATTTGTGTCGTTGCAGACCCTGTAAACATTTAATTGTCTGGTTTTTGAGATCAAGTGAATCTCTCATCTGTGTCATTATGTGCATTAAATTTCATTTCAATCCGATGCTTTCTTCTTGGGTCGTTATTCTCAATGTTCCTGAGTGTGTATATATATATATATATATATATATATATATATATATTGTGACATCGTCGATGGTTGTGAATTCCCATCTTTCGATTCACAATAGGTTTTATGGTTTCACCAGCTGTTCAAGGACAAGTACCACACCCATCGATTGTCCCTGAATTTTTACGATCAACCAGCTGTGGAATGACCAGTGCACATGGCCATGGGGCCATTGTTTACTGTCTGAACTCAGAGAGTGAAGTCAGACAGACGGGTCGCCATAATAGTAAAGTAGAGCCGGCACCCCATTGACAATAGGCGAGGACTATCTTAAAATAATCATGTCTTCTTTTCTAGTGTTGTGTGAAGGGGATACCCGGAACAGGTGGCGTGATGGACAAGTGTGTCCAGATGTGGACAAGGAACTATGGCGTCTTGGGCCAGACGGCTGGGGTGTGTTTTGGCGTGTTATGCGCAAATAGGACGAGGGAGGTCAAGAGAGACTTCGGTGACCTGCCAATAAGAAGGGACGAGGGGCGTGTTGTGAACACACCCCCTGGTGTTTAAAAGGGTTCTTTTTCAGGGAAGAAGGAAGGTCGGAAGAGGGAGGACGAGGAGACCCGGGAAAGAGAACGGGAAAAGGTCGGAAAAGGAGAACGAGTAGAGTCCGGGAGAGAGAACGGACGGAAGGAGAAGAGAGAACGGACGAGAACGGACGGAAGGAGTCCGGGATTGGTCTGAAAAAGACGATGAACGACGGTGGCGTTGAGAATGAGAATATGAACTGGCTACACCGGCTTGGCAATATTACTTCATTAAGAATTGTTTATCAAATAAACAATATTTTTTTTATTTCTGTATGAAGCTGTAACCTTATTTATTGAAGGATATCTACTCACGACGTTACAGCTAATATATATATGAAATTGGTGGCAGCTGTGTTGATCCGGCATTTAAGGAAATAGATGCCCGAATCCTTAGTTTTAAGTGAAGAGAAAAAAATGCCATCCGTGTGCGATTGTGAGGAAGCAAGTTTAATGACGCCTAATTACTGGTATCCCCAGCTGTGAGAAGTGCTGGATACAAGTGTCTTCTGTTCCTGCTAGTGATGAAGTGTGCCCGCCTGATTTTTGGAATTGCCTGTTATGAGATGTGTTCCTGTGTGTCTTCTATAAATTTGAAGGTGAGTCTTTTCATTGAGATTATTTTCGTGGCAGCAACTGAGTATTGATTTTGTTTGTAAAATGTTTTAAATAAGGAATATAAAGACTAGGTAAGGTTTTAGTAAACAATAAGAGACTAGAAGGAATTTATGTTTTGTAGGAAGTGTATAAATGTGCAATATTAGTGTTGTGGTTTTAGATTTGTGAAATTTAGTATACAGTAGTTATACTTGTTTTGTTGGCTCAGTATTGTGTGGAGTATTGTAGTGGTTTTAGATTTGTGAAATTTAGTATACAGTAGTTATACTTGTTTTGTTGGCACAGTATTGTGTAGAGTATTGTTGTGGTTTTAGATTTGTAAAATTTAGTATACAGTAGTTATACTTGTTTTGTTGGTACAGTATTGAGAAGGGTAAGGTTGTGGTTAAACATTTGTAAAATTTAGTATACAGTAGTTATACTTGTTTTGTTGGCACAGTATTGTGAAGGGTATTGTTGTGGTTATAGATTTGTAAAATTTTAGTATACAGTAGTTATATTTGTTTTGTTGGCACAGTATTGTGAAGGGTATTGTTGTGGTTATAGATTTGTAAAATTTTTAGTATACAGTAGTTATACTTGTTTTGTTGGCACAGTATTGTGTAGAGTATTGTAGTGGTTATAGATTTATGAAACTTAGTATACAGTAGTTATACTTGTTTTGTTGGCACAGTATTGTGAAGGGTATTGTTGTGGTTATAGATTTGTGGAATTTTTAGTATACGGTAGTTATACTTGTTGAATTGGAGAACACTGGTGTGTAGCTTATTTGTGTTTAGATTTGCGCATATGAGTAAAATATAGTTAAGTCTAGGTCTAGTGTATTGTTAGATTACCTTGATTCTTTGTATAATTTTTGTAAGGATTAAGTTTAGATTTGACATGTGTGTATTAGTGCATCATGGCGTTTCTGTTAAGAGAAAGAAAAGACGTATTGTTAGAGGTTGCGAAAGAATTAAGGGTAGAAATTGATATTACTTTACCCAAGATAGAATTTAAGAAGAGAATCTGTCAAAGTAAATACTATGACGAAGAGTCAGTTAAATGTTTGTTGGAGGGTATTTTGGAGGAAAAACGGGAAGAACGTGAAAAACGGGAAATTAAGAAATTCGAAGAACGTAAATTAATTAGAGAATTTGAGTTACAAAGACTGAGAGCTCAACTCAGTAATAAGTTAAATGAAAATAAATTGAAGGCAGGGAATAGGATTAACGATCTCGCAAATGTTTGTATTTTGTCAGGAAAACGTACCGCAGAAGTTAGTGAACCGGTTAATAAGTGTAGGCCTTTAATTAACCCGGTAGTTAATAAAAGCGTGGAGAACGCTACGTCTTGTGATTTTGAAAAGAAGAATTGTGACCTCCCAGTGAGATGTACGAACGTTTCCCACCCGTCTGAAGTAAGAGGGAAAGAATTCAACGTGTATAGAAATAGTGATTGTGAAGTGAAAATGAAAGTAGGGTTATGTGAAGGAAGGGTCAGAACTGTGGCGATGGGTGCACAGCGGGTAATAAATCCGGATAACATTGAGTGGCTCTTTTGAATTGAAAGGAGATAAGGGAGTGGCGAACCCTGAAGGAGTGATTCGTGAGAATATTTGTGAGGAGAAATATACCATTGGGACGTTAATGGGTTGTGAAAAGCAGTTAACAATGAATCGGGAAAGTTTTCGAAATCATACAATAGCTAAGATAGGACAGTTAAAAGGGGGAAGAAAACATGTGTAAAGCAGATGTGTGGAAATGCTTAGAAGACGGGTTAGCAATGCGATTGCCTCTCAGAACCAAGGGAGATTTATAAGGATAAGTTAGAGACGGATATAATAGGTCTAACATTGATTCAGAATTTAATTCCGAGATAGATTTACCCGGAAAAAGAGATCGCAGTACCATTTATCGTCTTAATTTAATAAAATTGTACCGTAGAAAGCCGGAATTGGCAAATTTGGTTATGGAGAATAGCTCAGAAGGAATAGATTCCAAAACTCTCTATTCGGTAAATCTGTTTATGGATTTTGGTTTTCAGGGTAATTTAAGGAAAAGTCAAGTGTATTTTAAATTACCGCCTGATCGGAATAGCTACTTAAGGATGATTAACGCTAAAAAGAAAGAAAGGTTTCTACCAGATCCTGGGACGATTGTTTTAAGACAGAAGGATATTAATTTGGTTACAGGAAAGCCATTTAGGATCAAAACTTGTTGTTCATCCCAGATGTTGATTAATTCACTACGAGAGGATACAGAGTATCTTTTAGATTTAGGTGTAAACGGATGGGGCAGTCAAACCGTACTCTGCCCGTTGTTTGGTTAGGGAGAGTGAACCGATACCCGTACCCGCGTATCAAATGTGTGAAGTATAGAATTTGAACCAGGTGACGCGAGCCAAGATTTATTTTTTTTTTTTAAAAAAGGGAAAGTTTGGTAGAAAAGATCAACGCGGCATCGTGGGTGACTGTACTGGATTTGTGGAAGTGGTATTTTCGTCGTTCTCTAATGATGAATTATCCGAAGCACACCACATGCGTTATGACAGTTGGCATGTACATTATTAAAAAATCGAGGTTTAAGTTTCTTTGTGCTTATGATGGATGTAATTTAACGACTACGATTTTGAGGTTGTTAGAGCAGATTGATGTATCGCGAATGGTCGACACAGACATTCTGATACAAATTTGGAAAAACCGTGTAAAGAAAATAGACTTTGTGTTAAAATGGTTGAGTAGGGTTGGTTCGGAAGTCGGACCGACCAAAGGTAAATTAGAGACATGGGCAAGTTTGTTCCGTGTAGACATAATGTAGATTTAGAAAATTCATTGCATGAGCTACTGAGGCTTGTTAATTATATTCCCAATTAAAGTGTTTCCTCAATAACTAACGTAATGGAAGACAATACCATGAATTGTGAATAACCTGTTATGATGGTTGTGATAATGCTTGCTGATAGCCATAATTTAATTAAATTTAAAAAGTCTTAGTTTAAACTTCTTAATTTAAAAATTGGTTTTTAATATTTTTTGCAAAGCTTGGAATTTATAAATGCTTATTTTATTTATTTAATATCGTTGGAAACAACGTTGGAATAAGTAGATGGGAATGAGTAATTGTTAGGACTGTGTACGCTCACAGATGTTTAACACAATTGAATGAGCGATTGATGTGTTAGA
Organism: Trichonephila clavipes; assembly: GCA_019973935.1. Lineage (NCBI taxonomy): Eukaryota > Metazoa > Arthropoda > Arachnida > Araneae > Nephilidae > Trichonephila > Trichonephila clavipes. The sequence goes on from BMAU01006582.1 coordinate 20,457, forward strand.
ATTATAGAAATATTATAATTTGAGTTAATTTCTTTAAAACCCTAAATTTTAAAGTGTGATGTAAATGTATGAAATGGAAAAAATGGTCCAAGTTTCAGAATTAAAGTTTTTTTTTTTTGTAAAGTGTAAGTTTTATAGAATTTTGGATTTATTTGTTTATTTTACTTGTGATTGTATGTGTTTCTTCGATTGCTGTCCTGATCGGTCTCATTGATAAGACAACCCTTTGGTGTGAAATGTTACGAACTGAACCAAACTGAGGCCAGAGCAGTCCAGTGAAATGGACCCTTTTCAGGGGAAGGAGTTGTGACATCGTCGATGGTTGTGAATTCCCTCTTTCGATTCACAATAGGTTTTATGGTTTCACCAGCTGTTCAAGGACAAGTTCCATCGATTGTCCCTGAATTTTTACTATCAACCAGCTGTGGAATGACCAGTGCACGTGGCCATGGGGCCATTGTTTACTGTCTGAACTCAGGGAGTGAAGTCAGACAGACGGGTCGCCATAATAGTAAAGTAGAGCCTGGCCCCATTGACAATAGGCGAGGCCTATCTTAAAATAGTCATGTCGTCTTTTCTAGTGTTGTGTGAAGGGGATACCCGGAACAGGTGGCGTGATGGACAAGTGTGTCCAGATGTGGACAAGGAACTATGGCGCCTTGGGCCAGACGGCTCGGGTGTGTTTTGGCGTGTTATGCGCAAATAGGACGAGGGAGGTCAAGAGAGACTTTGGTGACCTGCCAATAAGAAGGGACGAGGGGCGTGTTGTGAACACACCCCTGGTGTTTAAAAGGGTTCTTTTTCAGGGAAGAAGGAAGGTCGGAAGAGGAGGACGAGGAGACCCGGGAGAGAGAACGGGAAAAAGGTCGGAAAAGGAGGACGAGTAGAGTCCGGGAGAGAGAACGGACGGAAGGAGAAGAGAGAACGGACGGAAGGAGTCCGGGATTGGAGTGAAAAAGACGATGAACGCCGCTGGCGTTGAGAATGGGAATATGAACTGACTACACGGCTTGGCAATATTACTTCTTTAAGAATTGTTTATCAAATAAACAATATTTTTTTATTTCTATATGAAGCTGTAACCTTATTTATTGAAGGATATCTACTCACGACGTTACAGCTAATATATATATATATATATATATATATATATATATATATATATATATATATATATATATATATATATATATAGGGTGAGAGTGAAATAATAGTTGTGAAATTGAAAAATCCAGTTTAAAAACAAAAGTCTATGGTTTTGATTTATAATAATAAAGTTTTTGTTCCAAAATTTTTGCAATAATTTTTAAAGACTTAATGCTAAAGTATATTTGTTAAGTTGTATAGTTTCTACATATTTTTATCTTATAATGTACAAATTGTGTTACAAATTTATTTCAAACTAAAGCATGATACATATGTGTATACTACAAATAACTTTTTCATTTTCCCCTCTAAAGTTCTGACATGTTAGAATAGTTTTACACGTGATGCGTGTTTACTGCTTCCTTTATGCACGCTCATTCACACACCTAAATGCTTCCCTACCCATATTTCACAACTAAGTAATAAATGTATCAACTTTACTCTGAAGTTCCTGCCGAAAGGAATATTTTAGAAAAGATAGCTTAAAGTAAAACCCAAAGAAATGCACAAAAACACCTCACAGAATACTTATAAACAGATAGATAAATTATGTAATAGTAAAGTTTAAAAATATACTGGTTTTGGTATAGCTGGTTTTGTAGTATATAAGAATAATAATGAAAGTGTGTATGTGTTATTATATCTGAGGTTTATTATATGAAGGCGGTATTACAAGCTCAATGTAACAAAGAACTATACAGCAACTAGAGGTTACTGTAGCCGATGGATGACATTGAATAGGTTGATTTTTGATTTTTGACACACTTGAAGCAAGACCAGGGTCATTGATATGTCGAATTGGAGAAAGTAGAGCCATCTCAGAAATAGTCCACATTACTTAATCTTTATTAGGAGGTAAATCTCCAATAGCCTTTATGGTATCCGACTACGTATGGAACTGTGATTTTAAAAAGTGCATAAATTGATAACTTTCATGATATTTAGTGTCTCTTAGATTATAATAAATGTACAAAATTGTTTTAAGGGTATTTTGAGAAAAAATTATTGGAATACAATATTTTGGCAAAATATTAACGTAGAATAACTTTTTAAAAAAATATGTTCTTCTTTTCTAAAAAATGCTTCCATAATAATAATATTTTGATTATATGAAGTAAAAATTTCTCCAGGGAGTCTGAACTAGGATTTTGAAAAATTCACATTATTTTCAGAGTTACTACCAATTGAAATAATTATCGGTGTTTTTTTCTTAAAATTTCTCCCCTATGTTGTAGTAAAATATGAATAAATCCACTTCTTCTTCATTATATTTCAAAAACTCTAGTTCAGCCTCTGTACAGAGGTCTGAGCTATATACAGGCAAAATATTATTACAACAGAAGCATTTTTCATAAATGGAGAAAGTTTTGAAAATTGGTCATTCTATGCTCATTTTTTAACAAAACATTGTACTGAAATAATTTTTTTATTGCTATAATATTCTTAAAACAATTTTACATACATTTTCAAATCAAAGCGACACCAAATATCATAAATATTAGCCATTTATACGCTTTTGCAAAATCACGGTTCCGAACGTAGTCGTATACCTTAAGTTGCCTTCAAAGATGAGTTTGATCAACAATTAATCAACAAAAATTACGGAAGAAGATTTACAAAAGGCGTTTGCGAGGATACTCAGCCAGCGGATACGATGCTGACAGTAGAAAATCCCTTATAAATTGAACAAGATGTCCGAGTTTATCATTATACATTGATTTTTTATTTGATTCATCAAAAACACAAGCTTTTAGGCCTGAAGCAGCCCAATCGCTAAAGCTTTGTGTATCACATCCAGCTGAATTGAGATAGAGACGAGGATTAGAATATTAATTCTAAGTTAGACTTCAAAGATTTATGCGTAACAATGTTGGTTACTGCACGTCAAAGGGAATTGGGTCTTGTAAGTTCCCTTGTTAAGTTGTTATGAAGTAGGAAAAAATGATGATTTTGTTTAAGAAATCTTTGACGTTTGTCACTAATTGTCTCTTCTTAATACTAGATGACCCCTCAATATGAAGTAAACTTAAGCATGTGAATTAAATTCAAATTTTATGATGGTTGAATATCTTCTGGATACATGTGATAAGAAATTATGGTGGCACGTTCGATTCTAATAATAGTGGAAAAATTATCCAGATTCTTCCGAAATTCTCACCGAACTTGACTAGGTACCTCAAAATTAAAACCATTTGTCAAATTAATTCAATTAATTATTTTGAATTCAAATTAAAAATTGTTCTTCGTAATTCGTTGCAAAACATTCTATAAAGAATATTCAATACAATTCGTTGTAAAATATTTTAAAAAGTAATCCGTTTTTAGATGTTTAAGGGATGCTCTTCTTGGTAGATCAATGATTTTTCTTTTCTAAGTTGAGCATATTTCTTTCGAATCAGTTTTATTTTTCACAATGAATTCCTTTCCAACACATTCAAGCATTTCAAAAAAATCATTTTCCTGCGAGGCATGTTAACTACTGCTTCTAATACTGCCTGAACTTCCGCACAAATGAGTCACAACGTCAACATATACTGCATTACTACTACAGCTGATCATACAATCATTGCTACAAGGAGTGAGGTATTATTATTTTTTACAAACTCCATTTTACAAATCAGGGGACAATTATAAGTATAGCAGTAAACAGCAAGCGATTTATTTAAACACACATTGTAATAGCTACCACACAATCGTTCGGTATTCCATGATATTGTATGTCTAAGGGTTTTTTAAATCTGTTGATATCTAAACATTCAATTGTATTCAAAAACATTCTCATAATCTTTAACCCTTGATTTAAAAAGGATAGTACTTGCGTTACTAAAATGGAATATATATATATTCTTAACTCCCAATAAATAACCTTTAACTCCCCGAGTTAATTTTCTCGAAACCATTTTCAGAGGATTTCTAGTCAACAAAAGAATCATACCTGCCAAATTTAAAGTCTTCTGATCTAATGGATCAAAAACGCCCCACAAACTCGGAAAATTTTCGCAAAATACGCTCTTTGAGAATCCCTACTCGGTAAAAAAAAACAAACCTACAAGATTTCAAGTCTATATGTCTAATAGTTCTGAAGATCTCGTATTGAGTGAAGGAGTGAGTGAGTTTTTTCTCTTCTCTCTGTAAATAGATAGATCATAACTCCGAAATGATTTGCAAGAAATTATAAAATTAATTCGTCAAAAGACACTTTTATACGAAAAAAAAATTTGATAGCATTTTACACACATTATCTAAAATTCTTTTATTAAATATAAAAATAAATTAATATTATTTAAAAAAACTAATGATCTTTTTAGGAATATCATTCCTTTGAAAGTATTGAAAATTTGAAGCATTCGTATACGTATGCGAGTAAGGAAATTAAAAATCATAGAAATATAATTTTTGAATTGTCATTTTTCAATAAAATAAAAACATATATAAGCAGTAGAATTGCTTATCAAATATTATTATTTAACTATTATAAAACATTTATAAGCTGTATATATTTTAAAACATAAAAATAATATTTGAAAAGCTTCCAAGCTTTATTTTTTCAATTTAGCAACTAATAACTAGAGATTAAATGTCTGAAGTTTAAACTTTACTTTTGTCACACACACCGAACAAATGTCTCCAATAAACCGATTATATCTTCTTTATCTGTTTGTGAAATATATTGATTATCATTATTTTAAGGTATACGAATACGTTCGGAGCCCTTTTTTTAAAAAAAGCATCATTTAGAAAAGAATTATACTCTTTTAACTTCAGTTTATATGTAAATAAACCATACTTATCTAATATTTGTAATAAATCCTTCAAGTTTCAGAAAATTGGTAAATTTGTTGGAAATTTTAAAGACATTTAAAAAATTCTACATGAAAATCCATTGACCCAATTTGTATAAATTTAGTATCAAAATAATCATTATGTGTGTATCTAGGGCCTGGAGTAAAATCTTATGATTATATAAATAAATAAAAATTCCACAACTAGTCGAGAAGCCAAAACAAGAAATTTGCCATGTTTTACAACACCGTTACACAAATACCAAGCCATAATTTAAAAATTATTCTTATTATGATCATTCTTTTACTTCAGGCCCTAGAAAATATTGTGAGAAAAAATGGTACCAAGTTTCAAAGTTATTTAATGGTAATATTTTAATTTATCATTTTTGAAATTTTCAAAACATACGAAAGAAGTGATTTCGAAAAAATGCATTTTTGTACAATTTATCACATATTTTTTATTTACATAATTACTTACTTAAAATTCACCAGTTTTATAGCTTACACCTTCTATCAGTTCATTTTTAATCATTTTTTTCTTTTTAGCTAATCTATTATTTTCTGGCAACTTTTGCCAGTCAGAGAATGTCGTTTAGAATCTGTTTTTCGAATTTCATCAAGTTCTGAAAAACCTTTCAATGTTAATACACCAACAGTCACTCCGAAATGTTTCAAGATATCTATCAATCCCTAAAATCCCTTATTGAACTGAATTACAGCCATGTATCCTCCTAATCGCAGTATTGTTAATGAAACAAAAACATCTTTTGGAAAAATTTCCAAAGGATTCCATTGAAACATTCATTAGAGTTTTGTGTTTTTCCTGGTAAACATTTTGCTAATAAGTTTTGCATATGATCCGAAGTTATAAAATCCAATAATCAATAACCCATAGTAAAAATGTACTGTCACCATCCGGTATAGTGGTTAGCGACGCTGACTGCTGTGCTGTCGGGCATGGGTTCGAATCATGGAGAAGACACGTATGTATGGAAATGTTTAGTGCTTTCGCGGCATGGGAGTGCTTTAAATAGCCGTCGAGCCGCAAGTCCTCTCATGAGGCTGGTGGAAGGGGAAGAGAGGTGGGAAGCCCGGACCACCCTCATGGTGTTCTGTGACAAAATTTGGGGGAAACCAAGCTAAATCATTCTGTCACCTGTATGGTGCTCAAAGCTACGGCTAACGACATGAGTCACTTAGCCCTTTGCCATGATGAATTTCGTGGACCTTGATCTGGCCATTGCCAATCAGGTGGCATTAGTAGCAACAAAAATGTACTGCTTCGTGAAAATCTTAAACATTCTCAATATTTTAAACTATTTACTAAACATATTTGTAAATTAAAAATACTTTCCTTAATAAAGTAATAATATAAATAGAAACTCTTTTTACTGTTAGTAATATTTTAACAATAATCATAGGGTAAGAAGGTAGAGGTGGAGTGTAAAAAAACAGGCATATGCACATTTAATAAATGTATAAACATTAAATTACTTTTGAAATTTAACATGATGTGATATATCGTTTTTACATTAACAATTTTCTGTCATAGCCACACAATTAATTATTGTTAATCACCATTAATTTTAATTTATATTTAATGGTATCTTTGCAAAAGTCAATATATTTCTAGTTTTAAATTTCAAACTGGCATTGTTGATCGTTAATGGTAATTCATACATACTAGTTATTACTTGAATTTTTTTCTTCAATATTTTAAGAACAAGTTGTTAATATATATATGAATTTATCAATCACAGACATTTATGAAAATACACGAAATTTCAATGAGACATATTTAATTGCGCAATACAACTGTCGAAAGGTTATAATTTGAATAAATATATTTCTCACTATTAAAATTTTTGAAAATTTCTCAATCTCATAATTTTATTTGTTAAAGCTTTTTTCAATTACTGCTATTAGTTCACTGTTTCCTTATATATATATATATATATATATATATATATATATATATATATATATATATATATATATATATATATATATATATATATACTGCTCAAAACAATTAAAGGATATTGTAAGTTTTATATAAAATAAAGTTATAAGCGAAATTTTTTTTGCCGAAGATGGAAGAAGAGAATCACAAATGCAAATTTTTCTGATTTTCAAACTGTGGAGTAAGCTAATTTTGAGTTCGATGTCAAAAACGTCGCTTCAGCGGCAGCGAATGATATTTGACTTTCAACTGAAATGAAGACAAGGATGATCGGCATTCAGCGACTGCTTTGTTTCGATGAGTACGATGTCTCAGCGAAGTCATTTAACCGATTCAGAAGCTTGGAGAGTTGTTGGTAGGTTAGAAGAGGGCCAAACTCAAGCCGAAGTAGCGCAAGCCATTGGAGTGTCACAAAGTGTGATTTCCAGGATCTGGAACCGTTTTTTGGAGACAGGAAGTGCAGGCCGAAGACCAGGACAAGGTCGTAGACGGGCAACAACGCCCAATGAAGATCGTTATTTAGTGTTAACGGCTCAGAGACACCGAAATATGAACGCTACTCTTCTCCAACAACACCTTCGCTCGACTACTGGCACCACGGTTTCAACTCAGACTGTCCAAAACCAGGTCCATGGTGTAGGTCTGTATCTGTTAGACTAACATCAAGGCATCGTCGTGACCGCAGGAAGTGGGCAAAAGAGCATGTGAACTGGAGGAGAAATGAATGGAGCAATGTTCTTTTTTCTGACGAGTCCCGTTTTTCTGTTTATCCGGATAATAGGCGTATTTTCATCTGAAAGGACCGTGGCAGTAGGATTAATCCTGCTTTCGTGCACGAAAGTATCCGATTTGGCGGTGGGGGAGTGTTGGTGTATTGTGGCATCTCCATTGACGGGCGCACATACCTCTACATCATTCGAGATGGACCTCTGACTGCTCGTCGACATAGGAATGAGATCCTGAGACCTATTGTAGTCCCTTACGTTGCAGCAATCGGAGATGACTTCATTTTAATGGACGATAACTGCAGGCCACATCGTGCTAACCTGGTGGAGGATTTTCTTTTCGAGGAAGGAATCGTACGAATGGAATGGCCAGCGTGTTCTCCAGACATGAATCCAATAGAGCACGTTTGGGACTCTGTAGGAAGACGAGTTGCTGGCCGCCAACCACCCCCACAAACTCTTCAAGAACTGGAAAGAACTCTTCTGGAAGAGTGGGACAGAATACCCCAACTCGTGATTAATAGCCTCATTGACTCCATACCTCAAAGGTGTTCAACGTTGCTGGCCGTCAATGGAAACCATTCCCCCTACTGAAAATGATTTCTTTTGAAGAAAAGACCTTTTCTTATTCTTTTTTTCTCATATGCACAAATTGTGTTTTTTTCCTTTTGTACACAAATGCGGAATAAAATGCATTTTTTTCTGCCAAACATGTGTAGTTTATTTATATATAACCTACTACGTCTCTCGACCATGTATCAATCAGCTAAAAAGTTTCCCAGCCACAAGATTCACCTATAACCACAACATCCTTTAATTATTTTGAGCAGTTTATATCTCTCACTCCCTCACTCCAAATTTCAATCATTCCGTTAAACTCCTTCAAGGTGCAAATTTTCTTTTCTTGTAAAGTGCATAATTAATAGTGATACGAAACAGTAATATTCTTAATATAACTGTGCTTATTCTGTGGTCGTATTTTGATAACTGCTGACATTATAAGATCAAAGATCATGGAAACCAAAATTATGGTTAAATATGCCTGTCATAAACGTAAATACTTCGGGAATATTTCCAATTCTTTTGTATCGAAACAAAATTGACTCCATCTGAAAAACGTTATCAAATGCTTTAAAGGGCTTCGGCTCGTGTTTTAAGGCTCATGTTTTTTTACTCGGTTCTAAAGTTACATTTTCTCCATAATCTAATAGTGATTACCTAAAACCAATAATAATTCTGCCCTTTATCATTTTAAGTTATTTTTCATTGAAACCACGCAACATGAAGCTACAGTTTCAAAATGCAACTCGCGGAATTCTTTTACTGATATGCATATAAATCATTAAATATTTAAATTTTATCGACGAAAAGTAAAGATTTCAGAAATTTTGTTTCTAACACAAAACAAAAACGTTTCTTTTTTCCAATATGCATTCAACTCCTTCTTTTTTACACATTAAATATATTCCTTAAAAAACCGAGCAAAAAATCATTTAAAAAATACATGCGGCATATAGTAAATCTTTATCTTTAAAAAATCGTGCAAAATGAAAGCAACTCGATTTTCCCAATAAACTATGCAAAAAAAGTAATGATAATGAAATCCGTGCTACATATTTATAAAACAAAATAAATTCATTTTTATATTAAAAAAATTAAATTTAGTGTACAGTAAAAAATCAGTCTATAAGTACACAAAACATTTAAAAATTGAAATTGAAGTTAGGAATAAACTACTAATTAACCGCTATTCATCGCTACTTGATAACAAGCGTGCGCGTTTACTATGAATTAGATCAGAAATGCCGTCATCAATAGATGTGTCTGATTAGTCTAGGATAACAGACGACTTTGATTCAAATAAAGGATCTTGTTCGTTATTAACGGCCTCTGTTTGTTTGTTTTTTGTTGTTGTAGTACTGAAGCATATTATTAGCAGCTTTTTTTTCGTTTATCAAGTTGCTTATATAATTTTTGATATCCTGCTACACACAAACTGAAGCTTACGTTGAAATTTTAATATACGTTCTATGTCAAGACCATAAGTAAGTTAATGTTGTTTTCTATACCTGTAACAAATTTCAAGAATTAATTCAGATCTTAATACAGTAAGACCCCGCTTAACGCGGGGTATACGGTCCATCAAAGTAGAGTGCAATATGAAACAACATTAAACGAGGTTATCTCATCATGTAAATAATGGGGTTAGGGAAAGATGGGTAGAAAATTGGTCATGTATTTTACCATTAAATTTAATGGCATATTGCGTTCAATTTCGTCGTCAATCCATATAGAAAGTCGTTTTACCATTTCTTCTATTGTATTATTTCTAGAATGGGTAATTCTACATGCAAAGCTTGTCGTAGTTGCAGTTGCCGATGAGTGTACTTTTTCTTTATTCTTAAGAATGCTCCTTATTGTTGAAGTTGCAAATTCAATGCAGCACCAATGGGAGATTGACGTTCACCAGTATTTAATCATTTGCATTTTAGTTTCTAGTGAAATACTTTTTTTTGCTTTATTTTCGTGTTTTTCATTATCACCCGAGATAAACAATAAAAATCATAATAATTGTCTCTACAGCAATCGTTATATTATATAAATGTATACTTACAATAACGTCAACAAATGTTTAAAACGAAAAAAATACGTTCGTATAACACCGCACGAAAGAAGAAATACAGATCAACTGCTTGGTATATAGGGAAGCCTAACACTGCGTGCAATTTCGGGGAATCCCACAGTTTGTATCAAAGAACGTTAAACTGAAACAGCGTTAAGCGGGGTCTTACTGTAGATGAATTTCACCTTCAACTTCGTCATTATCGATTTCTGTATTATCATAAACCAGAATGGGCATTAAGTCGATCACGATCGACCAGTGGATCACCATGACTTTTTAGGGTGACCACCTTTACGAAGACCTAAAACGCGTTGAAGTAAAAGAAATATATTTATGGAACAATGATGCCAGCTAGCCCAGCGGTCGCCAAACTTTTTGACCTCTCGGACCAGTAAATTTATAATTTTAAACTCACGGAAGAGTACAAATTTAAACGAGTTGGTAATTTAACGATGTTGGTTTAAGATTAATCGGTTAACGTAAGATCTCTGCTCATAGCATAGAATACGTCCACGCTTCACAGCCTTGCAATCGCTCTTAGTTGTTCAAGCATTCAACTCGACAGTTTTGTTTTGTGTTTTCGTAGAAAAATAGTAATCTGTCCTATTTTAAAAGCGGTACAATGTCGTAAACAAGTGTTGCGAAAACATACAAGTTAAGTACATAATGGTCACTGGGTGGACTGCAACACCTTAAAAACATTAGAAGTAGCCCGTGTTCTTTAAAAGTTTGCCCATCCCTGTCATTAACTATCATATATTCTATCAAATCGCCCCCATTCAAAGGGCGTTTCTACAGAATAAGATTATTCTCAGGAACGAAATGATGCGTTCAAATTGAAGAACAGCAAAATAAAGAGAAAAGGGATTATAAAAAATTTGGGTACTCTCCGTAACTCCAGAATATAAAGTAAACATGCCATGAAGTAGATCAAGTTACTCACACATGTGTGTATATGCCCACCCTCTAATTTCACTGTCAAAATTAGGATTAAAAAAATGGGGGAATTCGTGCTAGAACAAAAAAATCGTGTTGAAAATTATATTGGTGAACAGTGTTATCTCAAAATCGTTGAACAATAGACCATGTAAAAGAAAAAGTGTAATGTGTAAATACACGTAATGGCACAATTTTGGCAACATTAGCAATCGCTGTTAAGTGTGTGTATCAGGCCCGGGTTTGCCACCTCGGACAGTCTCTCTCTCTCCACGTATATATATATATATATATATATATATATATATATATATATATATATATATATATATATATATATATATGTTATTTTAAGTTTTAAAAATTCAAAATAATTCGAAATTAAGGACATAACTACTTATCATTATTTCAAATGAGTGAAATGCAAGAGAAGGAATCGTCCACTTAAGCAGGCCAATTTCTTCGAGAAATAGTCTACTGATGGTGGGGATTACAAGCGTTTATTTTAACTTATAGTAACTACACTCAAGGCTAAAATAAAACGTCTCCTGTGGCTCTCTATCTACCAAAACCTTTTATTATCCTTGTCCCCTTTTGGACAGCTAACACCGAGCATCGTAAAGGTGAAAAAAATGTCCGTTGTGATCTCACTCCGGGATGGGGAGAAAGGTACTCGTGAAAGATGAGGGAACATATTAAATTTCATGCTTTAACACATACTCCACCCTCGAACCATTCGTTTCAACATAAAAGAAAGCTATCATTAAATATAGAGAGTACAAAATTAAAAAAAAATAAGATACGCTAAATTAAATACCAAATTCAAACCTAATAATATACCAGAAAATATACCAAATTTTTTTGTCACAAAATAATTTTCAATTTCGATCCAAATGCCACCATTAAAATTTGCCTCCCCAGGTAACGATCCGATTTGTCCAGCCCTGGAGCCGCCCTTGTGTGTATACTTTTAGGAAAAAATTACAAACACCGCAATAGGAACTTTTGCGGGAAAAGTCGAAAAGGTAAGCAACAAGTAGTTGGTGAGAGATTTGAGTCGGCAGTCGCCAAAGAGCTTCCTCCCCTCCCCACAGACACAATTAGCAGTTCTTTTAAAAGTGCAATGGGTGAGGAAGGTGGCTGAAGGGGGAGGGCAGTGATTTGCAAAAGAGATCCGGGGAGATGGGGGTCGGATAACGATAATGAGTACAGAGCGTGTGGATGTAAAGTGCCCTTTTGTCTAGCATAGTCAGCACTTCGTGAGCCTCCAGGTAGAATATCGATTTTTTGGCGGGAAAATCAGACAAAGAGGGATCGGAGAGGAATTGCGGAAGGTGTGTTGGGCAGAAAATGGAATCATCCACCGAAATTGATTCCTAACCTAGCGAATTTTGTTTTTGCTTAAATTATGCTAAAGGTTTTATTTTAAAAAAACGTTACCATAAAATAAAAAATATGATTCTTTTTCGGCAAAAGTAATTTTTTTTTGTAAACATTCTTTTCTTTTAAATTAAGTTTGGCATTTTTTGTTGGAACTTAATGTTTCATTGAATTCGAAATAACGTGTTTGATTTTTACAAATATTCCTCATGTTTTGAAATTAATGTATGTATGTATATATATATATATAAAGAGTGTTTTTTCCAGGTATAGAAGTTTAAGTTGGCATTACTTTCCAAGATGGCGACCGATTTAACAGCTGTCAAGTGATTTATTCTCAGTTTGGTTTGGGAATTCATCAAAACAATCATCAAGCAAGATGTAGATTCGTCGAATGGGCCCAAAACGAGATTGCAATTGTTCCCGATTTTCATAAGCGAATTTTGTTTAGCGATGACGCGCACTTCTGGTTGAATGGCTACGTCAACAAACAAAACTGCCGCATTTGGAGTGAAGCTAATTCACAAGTGTATGTCGAAACACCGTTACATCCAGAAAAACGGACTGTTTGGTGCGCTTTATGGGCTGGTGGAATCATTGGTCCGTACTTCTTCAAAAACGATGAAGGCCACAACGTTACAGTCAATGGTGATCGGTATAGAGCCATGATTACTAACTTTTTCATTCCTGAATTGAACAATCATGATGTCCAGGAGCTGTGGTTCCAACAAGATGGCGCAACATGTCACACAGCTCGTGCCACAATCGATTTATTGAAAGACACGTTTGGTGACCGCCTAATTTCACGTTTTGGACCTGTGAATTGGCATCCAAGATCTTGTGATTTAATACCGCTAGACTATTTTCTGTGGGGCTATGTAAAGTCATTGGTCTATGCCAGTGATTCTCAACCTTTTTTTGTTGCGGCACATATTTAACGATTTCAAAATTTGGCGGCACACAAAGAAAAAGATAAAAATTATTTACTTACTACAACACACTGCATAAATAGTTTATGACAAAAATTTTAAATATACGAAATAAAAACTAATATATACTGCAATAATAACTAAACGTTTATTAAGGGATTAATTACAAGCTAATAATAAAAATATTTTAATGCGAAATTTGAGCTTGATGTTTTTTGATAATTTCATTTGTATTTGGTCGTAAAAATAACAATGCTACTCTCATATCGTCTTCTACATTTAACAATCTTGATCTTTTTTTTTATTTTAATGTTGGCTAATGCTGAAAATCCGAATTCACACAAATAAAATGTGGAAAATTGTAATAATATGTTTAAAGCATTTTTGGCTATCATTGGATTATCGCATCTGATGTTAATCCAAAATGAATTAATTGATTCTTCTGAATGTTTTAAAATTAAATCTCGATTATTGGAAAGCAAAATGAGTTCTTCCTCTTCATTCAAAGTTAAGTCAAATACAGAAGTATACGTTATGAGAAATGGATTACGAACCCAATCAAATTTCTTAATATCTAATTTTGGGAAATAATGAATAATTCTCTCCTCTAATGTTGTCAAATGATCAACAACAATTAATTTAATAGTTTTATAACTGTCGTTAGGGACTGACTCAAACTTTTCTAAATTGCCTTCCTGAGCTTTATTTTTCCATAAAGTTATTTGTTTTTTGAGTCCCACCAGCTTATCGGTTGAGTTTAAGATATTTTCATTAGGCCCTTGCATACTTGAATTGATGTTGTTAAAAATAACAAAAATGTCTGATAAGTAAGCCAGTTTAGTACACCATATTTTATTTTCCAACAAATGAACAAATTCATAATTTTTATTTTGTTCAAAAAATATTTTCATTTCGTCTTTTAATTTCAGCACACGAGATATAACTTTTCCTCTGGACAACCATCTTACTTCTGTATGTAGTAACAAGGATTCGTACTTGGCTTCCATAGCTTGGCATAATTTACTAAATAATCTACTTTTTAATGGTCTTGATTTGATATAATTAACCATTTTAACACATTGTTCCAGAACTATTTTCAAATCCGATGGCAAAAATTTTGTAGCAAATGCTTCTCGATGCAAAAAACAATGGGTAACTAATATATCCTCATTCAGTTCTTTAACATGTGCTACAAATCCTTTTAGATGTCCAGTCATAGCTGGAGCACCATCTGCGCAAATGCCAATACATGACTTCCAAGAAACTTTAATTTCTTCTAAATATGAACTAATTACTTGAAAAATATGTTTACCAGTTGTAAAATCAGGTAACTCCCTACAACATAAAAATTGATTAATTATATCATTTTCGTGAATAAATCTAACGAATGCAATTAATTGAGCATTTCCTGTAATATCTGTTGTTTCGTCGACTTGTAGAGAAAAATTCGAATTTGCAAGAGTTTTTGCAGTATTTTGCTCAATATTTTCTGACATATCTTTAATTCTGCGATGGATTGTATCATTTGAAAGTGGTATTTTGCAAATATCATTATCAGCTGATCCACCAATCATTGTTTTTACAATTTTGCGACAAGCAGGTAATATAATTTCTTTAGCCAAATTGTGAGGTTTTAAGTTAATAGCAATCAATTCAGCTATTTCGTAAGAAGCTACTTGAGCCTTTTCAGACACACGTACTTGTTTTCAAAAACTTTTACTTGCTTAATTTTTGATGATAAAGACCTTTCAAAGTAGCTTTTATCTTTTGTTGAAAGCGAAGGATGATTAGTCACCAAGTGACGTTGGAGTTTGCTAGGAACCATAGCACTATTTGATAATTTAAAACCACATATCACAAACTCGGGAACAACTATGTCATTTTCCATTGTAGAGGTATATCCAAATTTCAAAAAATCCTCATATTTCCGATGGACAACGTATTTTTTTGAGCAAGAAGTATTTTTACTTGTGCCGGGGGTTGGCTCATTAACTTGGTTCCTAACGTTATCCTTATCACTATTATCATCATTAAACTTTCTTCTTTTTAACCATTTATCCATTTTCAGAAGGATCTGTAAATAAATTAATGCAAAATATTACTACATGCAAATAAATTAATATTAAACTGAATCACATACATTTGCCAATTTTAACGAAAGAAAAGGTGCAGTAACTACTATGCAACACCTTGTGAATCCCAACTATCACTAAAACAACACGTTTTGTACGCAGAAGTGGCAAGTGTGCGCCGACTTGAGACATATTCCTATTGCTATGCACGCCGCTTCATCATAATTTGGCACTAAGAAAAAACGCGTTGCAAAGCAAATAATAAAATAATTTATTTTTTTGTGGATTTAAATATATATTCATGTTATAAAAATATTTTTCTTTTTAAATGATATAATTTAATAATATTAACATTATTATATATTTGCAAAATTTGGCGGCACACTTTTGAAATTTGGCGGCACACAAAAGTGCCGCGGCACAGTGGTTGAGAATCACTGGTCTATGCGGATAAGCCACAAACGCTTGACCATTTGGAAGACAACATTCGCCGTGTTATTGCCGATATACGGCCACAAATGTTGGAAAAAGTCATCGAAAATTGACGTCCAGATCGGACTACATCCGAGCCAGCCGTGGCAATCATATGCCAGAAATCATATTTAAAATGTAATGCCACAAGATTATCTTTCGAATAAAAAAAAATTCATGTCAATCGAATAATACATCGTTGTTTTATTGCAATTTAAAGTTCTATACCTCTAAAAAAACACCCTTTATATATATATATATATATATATATATATATATATATATATATATATATATATATCATATTCCTTTTTTAAAAAAATAATGTCTAAAGTGTACACCAAATTATCTGCCCCAAACTTCAAATTTCGAACGATGCTATAGCACTAAAATCTCACATTTATTTTCAAAAGTTTTCAAATATATTTTTTTGTGAGGCTTATATTACTATTTATAATTACTTATACATAAGTATATCAAAGTGCACAAACCATATTCAAAGAAAAATTTTACGTTTTCAACTTTAGCATGCATGTAGATTTCAGACTATATTCATTGGCGTAACAGAGAACATTTGGGCCCCCTTGCAAAGTTATATTTTGGGACCCCAAGTTGGATTTCACAAAGAGTAGGTACATGGCGGCAGTCAGGCATTGGGTCCCCTCGAATAGGGTTTTTCTGATGTTTTGATGTGATTGGGGCCACGCGCGAGTGGAAATCATTCTGAAATATATGTTGATCATATTTATTTATTTATTTATGAGGATTCTTTAGAAGGCATATTACACAAGAAAATATTTGTACTAGCTTATAGGCAGCAGCGATAATACGAAAAGGCTCAAATGAAACTTGTAGAAGTCAAAAAATGGTCTGTTTTTCATTCCTCGGCGTATATTTATGTCAGACATTTTTAGAATGTTCTTTCATCATATGATTTCTTAAACCTAATATGCTAATTGAACGGATATTATAGCTGATGGAATATTGCGTCAGCTGGCCGCAAAAATTTGATGATGAGGTACTCTTTAAGAACTAAAGTGATGCTGGTAATAAATTAATTTCCCCTTTTGTCTAATCCCACTTAGAGAATAATATAGTGGCCGCTGGTGGTCAAGGTATCGGATCGAGCCTGGCTTGTCACGAGTTCGAGCCTAATACCCTAAAGACCCTCCGTGTAGGCGAGCGATGCACGTTAAATCTGTTGAGAGCTCAAACGTCCTCCCGTTGGTGCGATGTGGTAGGTAAGAGAAGGGGGCAGCTCAAGTATCGTCCTCGTCACTTGCACATGGTTCAAAATTACGAGGTCCGTTGCCAAAGGTCATCGTGTATCTGAGCAGTTCGATGTTAATATTCACTCACTCACAAGAGAATAATTAAAAAGAATTAGGCGTCACACTATGTCCTGTAGAGATCCTGATCAAAATGAATTACGGGGTAAACTCTTAAGGTATCCGACTACGTTGAAAACGTCATTTTCGGTCAAAAATCACATTTTCTTTTTATTTGATATTTTTAAAATTCAAACAATTATCTTTCTAAATCTGCCTTTGTTTTGTCTGTGCGATAATTAGAAAAAAAGTTACAGGTGTTTAAAATATTATTACAGCGGTGAAATTGAAACCGGAAGAGGTGAAATCGAAACCGGAAGTTGACTGCTTCACATGCTTTTTACCCATAATTTTTGCAATTTCAACCCATTATAATTTTAAAAACAATTTCTGGCATTTTTTAACTATTTTATTGATAGGCAACAATTTCAATCTTTTAATTGGACTTATGCGATTGGCAACATCTGTTTCTTCTGACCTCATATGTTTTTGTTTTGATTTGAATCTTTCGAATGTTGCTCGCAAATTTCTTCAAAAACCTGATTTTTTGCTTTAATTGCACAATTTTTAATTGTTAATTGTTTCTGAACATTCTGCTTTTGATATTATCAAAAATGAATCAAATTAACCTCTTGAAAACGCAACTATGCTGGTGAGACATTTACAAAAACAGTGGAAGTGTTGACTTGTAATGTTCTTGACTTGAAGTGCTCAAATTTGTAATGAACGAAAACTGGGATAAGTAAAGGTATTTTTACAGAACAAAGAATGTTTTAGTGGAACATTAAGAGGTAATAGAATATTTTATTTAAATTGGGAAGTGTGTTTTCAAGTTTGTGTTTCTCCAATTGTTTTGAGAACAATCTGTACCTGCATGAAGATTACATGTTTGGACTGACTTCTAATGTGACTTGAAAAATGCTCCGATTAAAGTTTTATCGTCCTTTTTCAGCTACTGAAAAGCTAAAAAAGCAAAGTGTTATTAATTTGCAGCCTATTTTTAGAAGGTGAGTGATTGAAAGATGATATTTACCTGTGAAAAAGCTATGTTCTAAGCTGAACTGGCCTTGTATGACAAAAGGAGCATTTAGACTTTGTGAAAGAAAGTCTTGTCTGTGCTGCTACACCAACGGCTAAAGATGTCATGAACGACACTGCTTTTTAAGCGAAAAGCATTATAAAATGTTTCAAAATGTCAGTTGAAGAATGTGGAATATCCGTTGACGGCAGAGACACATGGACATTCATCGCTAAATGTGGTTTCTATAGAAACTTTATACATTGACACTGGGAAATTCTAGATTTAGAAATGTTATCAAAGTTTTTAGAATTCTATAAGTCCAGTCATACATGCGTGTTCCTGCAATCATCTGGGATTTACTTCAAACATAGTGCGTACAAAATCTTTGTATGTTTTTGCACTACGAAATCTTAAAAATATGTATTTCTTTTGTGATGGTGATTCCAAGGATACTTTTCTGTTAAAGATGTGTATGGTGTCAACAATATCATCATATGAGTGCATAAGATACTTCTAAGAAAGATTGAGTTGTCGGAAAAGAAAATTTTTAAAAATGGCGAGAAAAACCTCGGTGAGAAGGAAAAACTTATCAATGTTATGTTTAATAAAATTCTACACTGTTTTAGCACTAACACCAATCACGCCAAAGCTATGCTAAGTGCTACAATAGCAGTATTTTTCACTGTTGCTCCAACAGGGGAGAAACCCATATATGGGCCGTGCCCGATTTGAGCTGAGAATTGGTGTGACTATCAACGAGGAAACGACACCAGAAAACAATAAACAGAAAAAATTGTATGTATTTCTGTGAAACTTTAAAATATTGTTAAACCTGTGTACACAAAGCAGAGTGATAAGCAGTTATTATAAAATTGCCTCCACGGTAAAGACACAAATAAAAATGTATCATTTAATGCCTGTTTGTGGCAAATCATTTTGAAAGAAACTTTTATCGAGCTAAAACCATTTTCTTTGGGTACTCATATATTACCGTCATTATTTTTAAAAAAGCTTTCATTGATGTGTTAGGTATTTTGAAAGCATTTGGCATAAATGCAGGGAATTATATACTGCGTGATGAGAGATTTGTTGACATCTTTCGAGTTGGTGACTCGAAACAACATTCTTTGCCTTTTTTAAAATCAACCAGAAAAAAAGGAGGCCCAAAGAAAGAAAAAATTTAACAAACTTCCAAAGAGTGGGAGTGTTACTTATAAATCAGGAGAGTTTTAGTAATATACTTGTCATATTTTGTTTTGAAATTGATTTTATAAAGTTTAAATGCATTTTCTCAAAACCATTTTTTGTAAATTTCATGATATTTCAAACATGATATCTAAAAAACTATTAGAGATACTTGTATGAAATTTTACACAAATGTTATTATTGGTATTATCTAGAGAATGACCTACAAGCTAAGAAACTGAACAATTTTTGGTTATTTTATAGTTGTATTTCTTTCTGAAAGTTACGATAATTTGATTGAATTTCCTAGTTCGCAAGCTCGACTGGCCATAACTTTTGATTCAAAAGAAGTAATTTAACACTTGTAGGTCATTCTCTAGAAATGTGTTTTAAAAATGTATTGCAGCAATATTTTATGGAAAATATAAAATATTTTAAAAAATAGAGTGTTTGAAAAAATTCCAAAATTTGATTAAAATTTCTTTAAAAATTTTAATTTTTGCAAATTTTTATGTACATATATTATTTCTAACTGTACTTTTTATTATTGTGTATAAAAGTGAAACTAAAAATGTAAAAATATTAGGGATTTTTTGAAAACTTAAAAAAAAAAAGTCTCCGAACGTAGTCGGATACCTTAAGAGAAGTGAAGTAAATTAAAGAGTCGTGTGTGTGTGTATGCACGCATTAATCAAAAAATGATTGCGGATATACTAGTAATAGCATCACCCACTATTCTACTTAATTAAGATAAATATATCACCCATTATTCACTCATTAAAGAACGACATCACTCACAATTCCATTTAATATAAAGAGGAGTGTCATCCATTATTTCAATCAATAACGAATAGCATCATCTATTATTTTACTCAATATAAAAGATGTCATCACCATCATTTCATTTAATATAAATACAGCGTGTAACTAAACTCTGCGGCAAAACTTTAAGGGGTGATAGTACACATCAAGACAAACATTAGTAAATAGGAAACTTAGGGTCCCAAACGTCTTCCGAAGGAGATGGGTGCCATTAAAGTTTAAAATAACTAAATTTGATTGGGGAAAATGTATTTATCCCTGTAATTCGATAATCGAGTGTAAAAACAGAGAACTTTGGTAAAAAAGATACGTTACCTCCGTGAAAGAGATTTGCCACTTAAAATATTGTTTTAAATTATATTTGTGATTTTTAAAAGTGTTTATTTCCTTATTTATCTGCACCCTTTATCTGTTCTAACATGGGGGAAAATGTGTCCGCTCAAACCACGAAATGTTTCGTGTCCACAAATACCACGTCTGCAACTACCACGCAATCGGCACAGCTGACCTCGGAATCGGTGCCGGCGTCGCCATTTTCCCACACGCTGTCGTCTTCCGTGCTCTTTAGTGCATTTTGTTAAAGAATGCATTATTGAAGATTGTAAAAAAAATTATTAAAGATGGTTGAATATTTATAAACAAAAATTATATAATTTTGCTTACGTCATCGACGTATATTTATTACATCCGTGTCAATTTTTCAGTGTCCAATGCTCTGTTTCTGTTTTTTTTTTAATTTTGCATATAAAATTGCCTTTTTTTCATACTTGCGTCATAGTGAACTCATCTTGATGCTATTCCAGATTTCTTTGATGTTTAGGTGATTAAAAGAAAGCGTATACAAAAAAAATCATAAACACGTGCAGACTACCTTTTTTAGGATATACTGAAACCTGGAGATATACTCTGCAATGGGATAAGTCTTCGATGCACGTGGCTATAAGGGACGACTCCAATAGCATTAACACTGGAAAAATAGTGCGGCTTAGATTCGAGTAAATATGGTATGCATGTTTTCTCCTCTCATAAGTATCCTGTCTTTCTTGTGTTTTGTGTCTCTACCACGCCAGGATAGTGTTTTCCATTCCTGTGCAATTTCCCATCGTCTAGGTGTACTTGTAACCGTTGAACTGATACACCCTTTTTTTTATATTTGTTATCGCTTTCTATAATAGCAACTTTGATATGAATAAAATACTTCGAAAACTTTCTTTTATTCAATTCCTACAATTAGTTCACTCTCTTCCTATATATATTTGTTTATATATATATATAATCCAATATAAAAAAATATTTTTAATATATAATCATATACATATACATACACATATATATAAATTTATACATATACACAAATATATAAACAAAAAAATATAAAAAAACATATAGTTATATACCTAAGATAACTAAAAATAGAAAGAAAGCACATAGTATAAAGACAAACTCCTGGCCTTAGGAAACAGGATTGCAGGTTTAAACAAGTTTTGCGGCGCCAACCTTCACCTGTAATTTGTCATACTATGTACCAAGAAGAAAGGAAAGAATTATATATGTAGAATTTAAATATTAAAAGATCATTAAACTAAATAACATAGGAACATAAACATAACCTACTAATTCGGAGTAAAAACGATGGCCAAGAGTGCAGTAACGTGTTCCCGCCAAATAGGGGTGAGAGCAGAACCGCATAAAGTCAATTGCGATACGATAATAAGAAATATATAGATAGATAGATAGATAGATAGATAGATAGATAGATTGATACTTTTAAAAAAATCATAAAAATAATAATAACATAAAATTAGCGTAAAATATAAAAGAAATTTAAAAAATATATATATTAAAAATTTTTAATAAGCATGTGGCGCCATCTATTTAATAATTGTAAAATAAATTAGATATTGTCTAAATTTAAAAAAAAACATTACAAAACATAATAACAGTAAATAATTACAGTAATACAAATTGTATCATAAAAAACCATTATAAATATAATTACAAAGAAAGTTAGCAGGATATCCATGTTCAATACAGTGATTAAAGAAATTTTTAAGATTTAAAAAATATTATCTTTATCGCTAACTAATACATTATTGCGATAAATATAGCTAAAAATAATATTTCTATATATAGATATTGATAAATTAGAATTCCAGTAAGGCACTTTGATGATATTAAAATTAAAGGCATCTCTTTTATCATAAATATTACTTTGTAGTTTCAAATCCTTAATATACAGTGATGCATCTAGGTAATTCGTTTTGATTGGATTATTATTAATTTTAACTAAGTTTAAGTAAGACGGATAAAAATTAATAATGGGATTTAAATTATCATTTTTACCAAAAATAATTAAATCATCAATATATCTAAAAATGTAGCAGTCATTATTAATAACATAATTATATTCATAAAAATGTAAATAAAGATTAGCCAAACTATTACTAGCTGGGCCCTCTTGTGGGAGTCCTTTCTCTTGTTTATATAAAGAACCATTAAAATTGATGTAATTTTCTTTATATATATATATATTTATATATATATATATATATATCTATATATAATTCTCTCTAGTATCCTTTTTATTAACTCTTTTTACTAAAATTTTAAATAACTTTTAATCTTTGGTTTAAAAATAACATTCTAATCTTAATCGTAATCGGCTAGTCCAAAATCCCTTTCCCGCCCATTCTAGTCAATCAGAACTACTATTACGTAATAATCACGCATTGCACTGCTGCTATAAAAGCAAAAATCTTGTGTAATCGCCCTCTTTATCTGCTTGCCTTCATCATGTAAGAATGTAAATAACCGTAGCTCTTTGTCTTTGTGTAGTGTCCTCCAACATACCGCTGCTGCTTGTCGTTGTCTTCTTTGCTTCGTAATCGTCGAAAGTTTCTCTATTCAATGTGAAAATTTACTGCAATTGTGTTTTAATCTATTGATGTGTGCTTCATAATAAATAATGAAATTTATTCTGAAGATATTTTCAATGAACCAGATATGACAACAAACCAATACCGGCTAACGCTACTACAATACTTAACATATATATATATATATATATATATACATTCAAGTTTTCAATACTTTCTATTCGTCCATTCAAGATCAAATACATTTTTTTAAACTTGTAGTGGATGACACTTGATATTGATACAGTTTCAAATATTTATTCATTAATTGAATTTAAAAAATGAGTAAATAATAACAAACAAAAATAATAGTTCAATACCCCATGTGAAAAGGAGATGGAAAACTGCAAGGAAAATCGCTTTCTATTTTGTCACTTAATATTGTAATTCTGACACATATGTATATACATATTTGTACTAAGTGTATATATTTAACTAAAAGTAACTAAAATAAAATTTTTCTTTGATTACTTAAGCAGGAATTGACTTTAATTTTTTTATTACTTGTTTACTACTAGGCCGTCATTGTGAATCTGGGTTAAGACTCAGAAAAATAAGTATTAGAAAAATGCGTCAACACTAAGGTTTGGTCTACTTCTCTGGACAATTGCTGAAAAATAGAGGTCAGTCATTAGTAGACGATTTTGATCTCAGGAGTATAATTAATTCCAAACAAACTGGTAAGTTTATGTTGAATAGCGCTTTTTGTAATTATCACAATTTTTTTTACAATGAAAAAAATTATTAAATACTTTATTTCAAATGGAAAACTATCATGGTTAGCCAATCCTGTAATAATATATGATGTGCATAAAATATTTCAAACTCAGGATACGACCAACATGTTATTAATCTCTAGTATAGGTTTTATTCCGAATTTCGCGATTTATAAAACGATATTTCCAAATATTTCACGCAAATGTATGCGGAGACATGCATTCAAATTCCAATGCATTCTCCGTTTCACTCAATTATCTGATATTTAATGTAATCCTGAGTAAATACTCGAAACCTAAGTACGTATGTAAATTTAATTCATCCTGTTAATGATCATTAAATTTTAAAATAGTAACACACAGAAACATCATAGGAAAGCTCACACAAGTAGATTTCTTCGCCAAATGGACTGTTATACATGATTAATGCTTGAGGGCATGCTTGTTGCAGACACTAATACTACACGTATGCAATGAGTTCTTGCTTATAATTTAAATTTTGATTCTACGCGTTATGCTTTTATAAACAATACTTTTGTTTTTGTTCTTGAATTAAAAATTCTGCATTAATCTCTCTCTCTCTCTCTCTCTCTATATATATATATATATATATATATATATATAAATGGTTGATTGTATATGTGAAATCGCATCACTCCAACACCGTTTAACCAATCACTATAAAAATTGGTATATATATATATATGTATTTTTGGAGGAGAAGGGTTTTGTGCTATCCTCTGTGTTTCAGATCCCCACCAGGAGGTGCTACAGCATATCAACTTCTGCACCGTTCAATCAATCGCCAAATTTCCAACATGATCGCCAAAAATTATGTCAACTTGGTTCTATTGCCAAAACTTTTTGTATCACCATCATAATAATCTAAGGAACGGCGTTGCTTGCGAATATTACAAATTTAACGTAAAATAAATACAACAGAAAGTAATATTAATGTATTACACATCCAGATATAAATTTTTACACAATTTTAAGCGTCCATTACACAAAATGTGTAATAATGTGTTACTTTTGCTGAGCAGAGATCAGCTTAGAAAGGTGTTTTTAAAAATCGAGCCACAAGAGAGTTACGGGGTTTTTTAAATAAAAAAAATCCTTTTCATCAGCTATTAAAACAACAACTTAAAATTTTAACAAATATGCTTTTTTTTGTTCAACTGAGATATGCAAAAAGCTTTGTGTGTGTGTTTAATTTGCAACTCACGTAAAATTAACTCATTAAAAACTTATTTATCCTTCAATCAGTATTGTTTAATTTTTATAATTCACCCGTGTGATGAACAGGTATACCAGCTAGTGTAAATATAAAGCATTTATAAAAAAATAAATCGTTTTTCATGAAAATGCATTTGATTAAAAAATAAATATAATTGCATAATTATACAAAAAACAGAATAAGAAACTCCATACACAGAGTCAACAGAAAATTAAATGTTCCTTTATACTTTATAAGAGCTTCATAAAATTGATGCGTTTTATGTTATAATGTTAACTAATGTGTAATTTCAGAAAGAAAAAAAAGACGACTTACATATATTATTGAAGTAAACATGGAGGATTTTAGTTCTTATAATTTATATTTTGCTAGTCCAATATTCATGTTATATTCAAGGAATTGAAATTAAGAATATTCTTTCTTTTCAAATAATACTACTAATTATGAAACCTGTTAGAATAATTATATTTTTATAGAATATTGCTAATGTAATTACACAAAAAACGTTTTGAAATAAAGATTATTTAAGTAAAAAATACATATACTTATAAAAGCTTTTTATATCGTAAACTGAAGTAACAATGCGAAAATACATTGCAGTTCAACTTATTATTTGTGTATTAATCACATAATTCCACATAAACAATACATTATTTTCTGTTCGAACCGTTTACGGAGGGAAAAAATCAAATCTCAGACAGAGGTAAAGTTACATAAAAATATTTTACATTTACAAATGGGTTTTTTTTATGTAAATGTTAGGAATGTTATATGTAAATGTTAGGAATGCCTTAGAATATGTTTAAACCACTAATTTTAAGTTTATAATGAAGCTATGTTATAAATGGTAGCGAGCAATGGCTGTTTTTTGCCCAGATGATCATCGGTGGTCCGGTGTGCGGGCTTCAAACCCGTAGCTGATGAGAGTCAGAGTGGTTCGATTCCACCTTCTGGGCGTGAAGAAATTCTTTAAGGAATATTTTTATCTGATTTCGAAAACATAATTTTTTCTTTTTTGCTTTGAAAACAGTACCTCTTTGCCCAAAGACTATGTGTCAACATGTATTAGAATTATAAGATGCATTTTTTCTTCTGTTTTAAAGATTCGGTCGTTCTATTAATAGGCCTTTAAGTTAGAAATGATTCAATAGTGTCTCATCGCGTAGCTTTATAAAAAAATTATGTGAAAACTAATTACGTAAGCGTTTTATGTTGGATATTGGAACATCATTACGCAAATGAATTTTTCATGCTTTACGAATTTATCTTATTGAATCCTGATGAATTTTTTTTTTTACATTCATTATTTACGATGGAAACCACATCCTATTTTTATACCAGCGCAGTATGAGGAAAATTTCAATTTAGACAACGGCAATATAAGACCAAATTATTTTACTTTTATAATCGGGTTGATATCTAAATACAGTAAATTTTATTAAAGCGAACGGAAGGGTTCAGAATATGTTTTCAACCACTATTTTTAAGTTAATAATGAAGCTTTGTTATAAATGGTAGAGAGCAATGGCTGTTTTTTGCCCAGATGATCATCGGTGGTCCGGTGTGCGGGCTTCAAACCCGTAGCTGATGAGAGTCAGAGTGGTTCGATTCCACCTTCTGGGCGTGAAGAAATTCTTTAAGGAATATTTTTATCTGATTTCGAAAACATAATTTTTTCTTTTTTGCTTTGAAAACAGTACCTTTATGCCCAAAGACTATGTGTCAACATGTATTAGAATTATAAGATGCATTTTTTCTTCTGTTTTAAAGATTCGTTCGTTCTATTAATAGGCGTTTAAATTAGAAATGATTCAATAGTGTCTCATTGCGTAGCTTTATAAAAATTATGTGAGAACTACTTACGTAAGCGTTTTATGTAGGATATTGGAACATCATTACGCAAATTAATTTTTCATGCTTTACGAATTTATCTTATTGAATCTGACGAAAATGTTTTTTCCACATTCATTATTTATGATGGAAACAGCATCCTATTTTTATACCAGCAGTTTGAGAAATATTTCAATTTAGACAACGGCAATATAAGACCAAATTATTTTACTTTTATAATCGGGTTGATATCTAAATACAGTAAATTTTATTAAAGCGAACGGAAGGGTTCAGAATATGTTTTCAACCACTATTTTTAAGTTAATAATGAAGCTTTGTTATAAATGGTAGCGAGCAATGGCTGTTTTTTGCCCAGATGATCATCGGTGGTCCGGTGTGCGGGCTTCAAACCCGTAGCTGATGAGAGTCAGAGTGGTTCGATTCCACCTTCTGGGCGTGAAGAAATTCTTTAAGGAATATTTTTATCTGATTTCGAAAACATAATTTTTTTTTTGCTTTGAAAACAGTATTTTTATGCCCAAAGACTATGTGTCAACATGTATTAGAATTATAAGATGCATTTTTTCTTCTGTTTTAAAGATTCGTTCGTTCTATTAATAGGCATTTAAGTTAGAAATGATTCAATAGTGTCTCACATTGCGTAGCTTTATAAAAATTATGTGAAAACTACTTACGTAAGCGTTTTATGTTGGATATTGGAACATCATTACGCAAATTAATTTTTCATGCTTTACGAATTTATCTTATTGATTCCTGATGAAGTTGTTTTTTCCACATTCATTATTTATGATGGAAACAGCATCCTATTTTTATACCAGCAGTTTGAGAAATATTTCAATTTAGACAACGGCAATATAAGACCAAATTATTTTACTTTTATAATCGGGTTGATATCTAAATACAGTAAATTTTATTAAAGCGATCGGAAGGGCTCAGAATATGTTTTCAACCACTATTTTTAAGTTAATAATGAAGCTTTGTTATAAATGGTAGAGAGCAATGGCTGTTTTTTGCCCAGATGATCATCGGTGGTCCGGTGTGCGGGCTTCAAACCCGTAGCTGATGAGAGTCAGAGTGGTTCGATTCCACCTTCTGGGCGTGAAGAAATTCTTTAAGGAATATTTTTATCTGATTTCGAAAACATAATATATATTTTTTTTGCTTTGAAAACAGTACCTTTATTCCCAAAGACTATGTGTCAACATGTATTTGAATTATAAGATGCATTTTTTTCTTCTGTTTTAAAGATTCGTTCGTTCTATTAATAGGCGTTTAAGTTCGAAATGATTCAATAGTGTCTCATTGCGTAGCTTTATAAAAATTATGTGAAAACTACTTACGTAAGCGTTTTTATGTAGGATATTGGAACATCATTACGCAAATTAATTTTTCATGCTTTACGAATTTATCTTATTGAATCCTGACGAAAATGTTTTTTCCAAATTCATTATTTACGATGGAAACCACATCCTATTTTTATACCAGCGCAGTATGAGGAAAATTTCAATTTAGACAACGGCAATATAAGACCAAATTATTTTACTTTTATAATCGGGTTGATATCTAAATACAGTAAATTTTATTAAATCGAACGGAAGGGTTCAGAATATGTTTTCAACCACTATTTTTAAGTTAAAATGAGCTTTGTTATAAATGGTAGCGAGCAATGGCTGTTTTTGCCCAGATGATCATCGGTGGTCCGGTGTGCGGGCTTCAAACCCGTAGCTGATGAGAGTCAGAGTGGTTCGATTCCACCTTCTGGGCGTGAAGAAATTCTTTAAGGAATATTTTTATCTGATTTCGAAAACATAATTTTTCTTTTTTGCTTTGAAAACAGTACCTTTATTCCCAAAGACTATGTGTCAACATGTATTAGAATTATAAGATGCATTTTTCTTCTTTTTCAAAGATTCGTTCGTTCTATTAATAGTCGTTTAAGTTCGAAATGATTCAATAGTGTCTCATTGCGTAGCTTTATAAAAATTATGTGAAAACTACTTACGTAAGCGTTTTATGTTGGATATTGGAACATCATTACGCAAATTAATTTTTCATGCTTTTCGAATTTATCTTATTGAATCCTGACGAAAATTTTTTCCAAATTCATTATTTATGATGGAAACAGCATCCTATTTTTATACCAACACAGTGTGAAGGAAATTTCAATTTAGACAACGGCAATATAAGACCAAATTATTGTACTTTTATAATCGGGTTGATATCTAAATACAGTAATTTTTATTAAAGCGAACGGAAGGGTTCAAAATATGTTTTAAGCCACTATTTTTAAGTTAAAAATGAGGCTTTGTTATAAATGGTAGAGAGCAATGGCTGTTTTTGCCCAGATGATCATCGGTGGTCCGGTGTGCGGGCTTCAAACCCGTAGCTGATGAGAGTTTGAGTGGTTCGATTCCACCTTCTGGGCGTGAAGAAATTCTTTAAGGAATATTTTTATCTGATTTCGAAAAAACATAATTTTTTTTTTTTTGCTTTGAAAACAGTACCTTTATTCCCAAAGACTATGTGTGTCAACATGTATTAGAATTATAAGATGCATTTTTCTTCTGTTTTAAAGATTCGTTCGTTCTATTAATAGGCGTTTAAATTAGAAATGAATCAATAGTGTCTCATTGCGTAGCTTTGTAAAAGTTATGTGAAAACTACTTACGTAAGTGTTTTAATTTGGAAATTAGAACATCATTACGCAAATTAATTATTCATGCTTTACGAATTTATCTTATTGATTCCTGATGAAGTTGTTTTTTCCACATTCATTATTTATGATGGAAACAGCATCCTATTTTTATACCAGCAGTTTGAGAAATATTTCAATTTAGACAACGGCAATATAAGACCAAATTATTTTACTTTTATAATCGGGTTGATATCTAAATACAGTAAATTTTATTAAAGCGAACGGAAGGGTTCAGTTAATAAAGAAGCTTTGTTATAAATGATAGCGAGCAATGACTGTTTTTTGCCCACATGATCATCGGTGGTCCGGTGTGCGGGCTTCAAACCCGTAGCTGATGAGAGTCAGAGTGGATCGATTCCATCTTCTGGGCGTGAAGAAATTCTTTAAGGAATATTTTTATCTGATTTCGAAAACATAATTTTTCTTTTTTGCTTTGAAAACAGTACCTTTATTCCCAAAGACTATGTGTCAACATGTATTAGAATTATAAGATGCATTTTTCTTCTTTTTCAAAGATTCGTTCGTTCTATTAATAGTCGTTTAAATTCGAAATGATTCAATATTGTCTCATTGTGTAGCTTTATAAAAATTATGTGAGAACTACATACGTAAGCGTTTTATGTAGGATATTGGAACATCATTACGCAAATTAATTTTTCATGCTTTACGAATTTATCTTATTGAATCCTGACGAAAATGTTTTTCCAAATTCAGGTTGAGTCCTAGGAGGACCCACTTTTGGTCGCCAAATTTTGAGCGATAAAGGTTACAATATGGTAAACCTTCCATTTCACCCCTAAAATTTGGATTTTGAAATCACCGAAAAAAAATGACAACCCTAAAAAGGTGAAACGTATTTCGCTTTTTCCGACAAAACGGTCTTTTTGACCCCTGACTTTGCTTGAGAAGGTTTGCTCTGCACCGGTTTGTGTTAAGAATTGCTTGTGAAAGGAAATTACTTGAAAGTGAGGCTACGACAGGTTTCTTTGTGCTCCTGGGAACAAAGAGGAAGAAAGATACGTTGGAAAGGTGTATGAAAGCTAATTTAATTGTTTCACGATATGAATGTACGAAAGTGTAGAAAAGAGATGAGTTTTTGACCAGATACTGGTTCGGAAAGAGCATTAATGCGTTCGTTGTGAATGACGTGAAATTTAATAAGAATACTGTCGCGGACTGGTATATGTTTCGTGAAGTATGTATGATCCGTAAGAGTAAGGTAAGTGTCTTTTAAAAATTTAAAATGAATTTCATGTATTTCTTCGATTTTATCTTTGCGAAACGCTCCTTTTTCGTCCTTTTTTAAAAATGTAAATCATGCACTACACACTGGTTTTAGAATGCTTTTTTAAAATGAATTTCATCGGTTTCTCCGTTTTTATCTTTTAAAGTGATTAATTTAATGTATTTCTTCGATTTCATCTATGCGAAACGCTCATTTCGTCCTTTTTTAAAAATAAATCATGTACTGGTTTTTGAGTGCTTTTTTAAAATGAATTTCATTAGTTTCTCCGTATTTATCTTTTAAAAATGATTAATTGGATGTATTTTTCCGATTTTATCTTTGCAAAAAGCACATTTCGTCCTTTTTTAATGTAAAACATTTACTACCAACGGTTTTCAGGCGTCCCTGACGCCATTCCAGAAACTCCGTTCATTTGATGATTTTTGAACTTTTCGTACCTTCCCCCCACTTTCAGAAACCAACCGTTGCTCTTTGCCCATTTTGCCACCTCCCCCCGCTCTGACACATACGGTTTCCAAGATTTTTCCGTCTTTGACGCCATTTTGAAAAACTTGTTTCTCAATTTGGCGCTATTTGGCGAAAATAATTTGGCGCCAAAAACACCAGTGAGTCCTCCTAGGATTTTACCGGGTTCAGAATATGTTTTCAACCACTATTTTTAAGTTTATAATGAAGCTTTGTTATAAATGGTAGAGAGCAATGGCTGTTTTTGCCCAGATGTTCATCGGTGGTCCGGTGTGCGGGCTTCAAACCCGTAGCTGATGAGAGTCAGAGTGGTTCGATTCCACCTTCTGGGCGTGAAGAAATTCTTAAGGAATATTTTTATCTGATTTTGAAAAAATAATATATATATTTTTTGCTTTGAAAACAGTACCTTTTTTCCCAAAGACTATGTGTCAACATGTATTAGAATTATAAGATGCATTTTTCTTCAGTTTTAAAGATTCGATCATTCTATTAAAAGGCGTTTAAATTAGAAATGAATCAATAGTGTCTCATTGCGTAGCTTTATAAAAATTATGTGAAAACTACTTACGTAAGCGTTTTTATGTTGGATATTGGAACATCCTTACGCAAATTAATTTTTCATGCTTTACGAATTTATCTTATTGAATCCCGACGAAAATGTTTTTTCTAAATTCATTATTTATGATGGAAACAGCATCCTTTTTTATACCAGCAGTGTGAGGAAAATTTCAATTTAGACAACGGCAATATAAGACCAAAATATTTTACTTTTATAATCGGGTTGATATCTAAATACAGTAAATTTTATTAAAGCGAACGGAAGGGTTCAGAATATGTTTTCAACCACTATTTTTAAGTTAATAATGAAGCTTTGTTATAAATGGTAGCGAGCAATGGCTGTTTTTTGCCCAGATGATCATCGGTGGTCCGGTGTGCGGGCTTCAAACCCGTAGCTGTGGCCGCGGTAGCCGAGTGGTATAGGTATCAGACCGTGGTTTGCTTTGTCACGGGTTCGAGCCCAGTACCACTAAAGACCCGCCGTGTAGGGCAGCGATGCACGTTAAATCTGTCGAGAGCTGAAACGTCCTCTCATTGGTGTGGTGTGGTAGTTAGGAGAGGGGGTGCCAGCTCAGGTGTCGTCCACGTCACTTGACCATGGTTCAAAATTACGTGGTCCGTCTCCAAAAGTCCTCGTGTAGCTGAACAGTGTGACGTTAATATTCAATCAATCAATCAAACCCGGAGCTGATGAGAGTCAGAGTGGTTCGATTCCACCTTCTGAGTGTGAAGAAATTCTTTAAGGAATATTTTTATCTGATTTCGAAAACATAATTTTTTCTTTTTTGCTTTGAAAACAGTACCTTTATGCCCAAAGACTATGTGTCAACATGTATTAGAATTATAAGATGCATTTTTTCTTCTGTTTTAATGATTAGTTCGTTCTATTAATAGGCGTTTAAATTAGAAATGAATAAATAGTGTCTCATTGCGTAGCTTTGTAAAAGTTATGTGAAAACTACTTACGTAAGTGTTTTAATTTGGAAATTAGAACATCATTACGCAAATTAATTATTCATGCTTTACGAATTTATCTTATTGATTCCTGATGAAGTTGTTTTTTCCACATTCATTATTTATGATGGAAACAGCATCCTATTTTTATACCAGCAGTTTGAGAAATATTTCAGTTTAGACTATGGCAATATAAGACCAAAGTATTTTACTTTTATAATCGGGTTGGTCTCTAAATACAGTTTTTTTTTTTTTATGAAAAGGTATGGAATGGTTAGATCATGTTTTTAACCACTATTTTTAGTGAAGTTTGATGTTTTGTTATAAATCTTAGTGAACTCTACATTGGTTGGATGCCCAGATGAGCATCGATGATCCGAAGTGTGGTCTTCAAACCAGTAGCTGATTTGAATTAGAGTAGTTAGATTCCGTCTTCTTTCCGCATTCTTTTGAAACAGTACCTCCATGAATGAAAGTTACTTTATAGAACCCCAAGAACCATTTCTTAAATTAAGTTTAACGATATTTTATTTTTATTGCGTGCTTTAATTACAGAAGTAAATCAACCTTCATATTTGTGGCGTAAAGAACTTTTAAAAGATATCAAAATAGTTTTTATGTACCTTGTTTATAAGTGTAAAATTGGAAGATATATATAAATTCCCCCCTTTTTAAAATTAAATTTGATTCCATTTTGTATCACATTTCTTATTTATTGCAAATTGATGTAACACTTAATGTTATATTATTACTTCTGGTAAGCGTGTAGCAAATTAACAACAGAAACTCTGTGAAGTACTACTACCAAATTAGTTTTAAACATATAAAACTCGTAATTTGAATATTTTCTTGGTGATATTAATAAAAAAAATATACCTCTTACTTCATGAACAACCCATACTGCTACATTTTTCTTTCACGCTTAGACTTAAGGGAGAAAGGGAAGGAAGAATACCCATGTTCAAAATTATTTAAATTATCTACAACACAAACAACAACACAAGTTTAATCAATCAAAACCAAGAGATGCACTTAATTAAATCAATATGTAGACAATTAACTAGGTACGCGAGGTATGAGAAGACTTTATTTACCAGTAACACACTCAATTCAGTTTAAGTACAATGCCTACCAAGATATCTACTCTATATTCAATCTCCAGTGACAAATCATCACCTTAATTATTAGTTATTAAATCCAAAATATCTGGGAAATACTTTAAATTTGATTAATCACTGCTCCTCTAGCAGCCTACCCTATCTCTTATCCTCCAATTTGAAAGCCTATATAGTAGACTTAATTTACATGCTCACGTTCTCTTCTCCAGAGGGAGCGTTCTAATTATATAGTTTTTAAGGACCAAAGATTCCCCAAGTGGATTTGTTAGAGAGAAGGTCACGGATAGAGCCGTCACAACTTAAGGAATGAAAAAAACGAAACCCCAAAAGTATACCAGTTGCATTGCCAATAATTTAGCGTAAGCATAAAACTCTCATTTATTGCTATTTTTCAATTCCTACTATTAGCTCACGCTCTCTATATATTTATTTATTTATCTTCGTGGAGTTTTCAATCGTTAATAAAATACATTTTAAAGCACTCAATTGAGCTGAATTTTTTTATACATGATTATTTTCGATGACAATGCAGTGATTTAAATATTAATTAATAAAAGTTAATTAATTAAATCTAATTATTCAAAGAATTACAAATACAGCATCATTTTTGGCTACTTGGTGACCATTTTGGCGACTTGTGTCAAAACATGAAAAGTGTTTCTTCTCACATTTTAAAACGTTTGTTTGAGCTGCAATTTTCTATACACTATTGGTTTGGGTAAAAATACGATAATTTAATTATAATTAATTAAGATGAATTGACAGAAAACGAATTATTTAAAGAATTACAGATACAGCCATGTTGGTTTCATTTTTAGCGACTTGGGTCAAAACTTTAAAAGATTTTTTTCTCGCGTTTTAAAGCATTCAGTTGAACTGAAATTCTATATACACGATTGTTTTGGATGCCAAAACCACACTTTAATGATAATTAATAAAAATTAATTGCCGCTGAATAATTAAAATTAATTATTCTGTCATATGTATATACGTATTTATTTTAATTGTAACTACTTAAAAGTAGCTAGAAAAAAATAGTCGAGGATAGAGTCATCTCGATCCAGTCTCCCGTGAATTTCAACTTACTATAAAATTGTTTTTTGTTAATCTAAGTAGGAATTAACTTAAAAACAATTTTTTTCATATTACTTGTTCTTTTACTCTAATATCGTAAAAACTTCAAGTAAAATGTAACATAAGATCAAATATCCCAATGTTCTCTCGACACTTGAAGCCGTTGTGACCTAGTGTCAAAGTAACGGACTCGTGGCTGACGTGTCATGAGTTCGAGCCTACTACCACTGAACACCCGCCGTGTAGGGGAGCGATGCAAGTTAAATTTGTGGAGAGCTCAAACTCCACCATTGGAGTGGTGTGGTAGAAAGGAGAAAGAGTGCTAGATAAGGTGTCGTCCTTCTCAATTGACCGTGGTTCCAAATTATGAGGCTCATCGCCAAAAGCCTTCGTGTAGCTGAACACTGTGCGACGTTAACATTCAGTAACTCACTCTTTCGGCACATAAGCATTTTTCCCATGGAACTGAAAATGATAATTGAACAGTGCGTGACACAAAAGTGAAAATAAATAAAGTTACGGAGGTACCGTAAAATCCGAAGTATATAAAGCGTAATTTTAACACAAACATTAAGGTCGAAATTTACGGGTCCGCGTTATACGCCGGGTACAAAAATGAAATCTTTGAAAATAAAAATAAATTGACATAGAAAAAAGTTATGTTTCTATATATATTGAAGTACAGTTTATTTAAAAGAAATGACATTTCTTATGAACTTAATGTGTGGGTTATAGTTATAGAATTATACTATTTTTCCTAAAGGCTTGGAATAATACCTCGAATAAGTAAATGACTGCAAAACATAAGAGCATTACGAACGTACATTTCAGGTTTCTTCGTAAAAAGGGGGTGCTTGTTATACGGTGAGTATACCTAAAAACTCTAAAAATTGTAGCTTGAAAGCAAAGGTGCGCGCCATGAGCCGAGTTTTACGGTATATTCCTGAATCTCGTGTCATGTCACTTCATCTGGTGAATTTTAAAAAATGGAATGATTTGGCCCATAATTGTCAATGCTCTTGGCAGCAAGCAAAACCATTAGGTTTTAGGCTGCAACAGTGGATACCTGTTCAAGCACCGAGACTTCCATGTTTAGAATAAGAAGTTGGCTCGCTATGAGTTAATTCACATTTTCAGACGGACTTTCATCAGAAATATCCATTCTTAAACCAAATCACGCCATAAAAAATGTGGAGGCCTCTAACTACCTTACTTTTAAGGGCACATTTTCATTTAATTGGCTTTTTGATTTCTCTTTCGCACACATGTTTTTTAGTAAAAATACTAAACTTTGAAGCTTTCTTCAAGCTCAAGCAAAAAAAGAAAAGATTTATAATTATGTAACAGATTTGCCTGTTAGAGACATCTTATACCAAAAAAAAAAAAAAAAAACCAAGAGTTTATTAAAAAAAAAAATTTTGAGTTCTTACTTACAGAAGTATTCACTCATGTAGAATTACAAGTATTGAAGAGAAAATACGGAACATGTTTATCTGGAAAATTACTGAAAGAAATAATTTATTCAAATTAGATTAAATAATATATTGTTATGCAGATGCGGATTCAAAGATGTTATGCTAACAGTCATAAAGATCGAGACAGCTCTTCCGGAGCGATGATAATTTACATTGATATTTCCTTGAAAATACAGGATGCAGCAGCGAAATTCGCAAAATAAATCCCAAAAAGCCTTCGCATCTTCTACAGCGCACAGACACAATTATCAGAGTCTAGAAGTACAAATACATAATGATAAAGATTATTCACAAACACTCGCTCGATCGTAGCAAATAATCCTTAGTCCAGTCGTCAACGGTCAAAACAATACTCATTCAGTTTTGGCGAGCAACTCCTATTTACATGTGGAACAAATCTTTCTCGAAAGATCCACTGACATCATAGATCGTGATGTTAATAGATTTCACCTGTAATTTCCAGTAGCATCCATATGATAACCAACCCGCGAAAGTGATCACCAACTCGCCAAGTTTGGTCACCAAAAATGATACTAAATTGGCTGAGTGTCCAATATTTCTCCAAGTATCGATTGAAATTTCATTATGATATAAGGGACGGCGTTGCTTACAAATATTACAATTTTAGCACAACAGAAAGTAATATTAATTTTTTACACTTCAAGATATATAACTTATTTATACTATTTGAAGCATTCATTACACAAAATTCGTAACAATATTATGGCACGTGCTGGAATGATACGATTTTATGAAATCTGTTTTGAAACATTATTAGAAGCAACCTCTCCTTAACAGGAAGGAAAAACTATTTTTATTCCACAAACACATACAATAATTTTTATCCACACATATTAGAATTAGAAATAGTTTTCTTAAAATAAATAATTCAAAAGTGAGAATTAATATAATGAAACATTATTACTTATTTTCCCAAATCGTGAAAAAAAATCAATATTTGTTGGAAACGAAGTTTACTCCACTCCTTATAAATGAAATAAAGTCTATATTCCGCCTGCCCATTCCTTCGTTTCCAGAAGTAATGTGAGTATTCTTAAATTATACCTTTTGACACTGCAACATTTTTTGACGCTACACAAACACGAGTTTTTTTTATTATTACTATTCTTTCTTCCTTAAACTGTATTTTTAGATAAAATAAGGTAATTAATTAATTTATTATATTTTATTCAATTTTGACAGTAATAGTATTGAAATTGTATATACATTTGAAATTGTATATTAATTTGACAATTGTTTGATTGTATAAATACTGTATATAAGGAGTAGTTGATCTGTAATGTAATCTCCTTAGACATTTTCCAATTGCTTTAAGGGGTGTTGGAAAGCTAAGATCATATTTTTTTGACAGTTTGAGATTTTAGATTTTCAAATTGTATAGATTTTAACCTTATTGTGTTAGAAGCCCTAAAAACCTATTTTTAAATAATCATTGAAACTTGGCCACGCCCAAATGTAATCAAAATACTTCGTTTTTGCTTAAAAGTTGAACGTCTGATATAAACCAAAACATGTATCTTTTATTGTAAATAGAGCCTTTTATTTTTTTTTATTTCCTAACCGATTAGGAGTTTCATTGTATGCAATAAAATCAATTGATCTTAAAATGTATATTTTGATGTTCGATGTACCTTTTCTGAGATACTACTGTTCACAGGTATGTAAATTTTTTATGATATATTTATAATGATGGCTAATATATACTGAAAGGAGCTTTTTGTAAAAAACTCCAAAATTGTTTTTTACAAACTTTTTATGTGAAAAATGGGTCAAATTTCGCAATGCTTGATAAAATATTTCATAAATTATTAAAAAATTTAAAATTAGATAAAAGCTCATTTCAGTAAAATGACAAAGATGTACTTTAATTGTATGAAAAATTTCAAACATATACATATAACAGATTTTGAGAAAAAATACATCGAAAACAGCCAATTTAACATTGTCAGTATAGAGAGAGAGAGAGGCTTCCAACTCTCCTCTTAAAGTGTAAATAGTTTTATTTTTTTAAAATCTAGTATGGCACACTTTTCAGTTTTTCAATGAGTTTTTTCAGAGTCTGTGGAAAAGAGAAATTTCAATGCTACATGGACCCTCTAGAGAGGCACTACGGACCACCAGGTCTCCACGGACAACAGTACAAGAACCACTGCCCTAGGGTATAGCTCAGTCTCAGTGGATTTGAAATACTTTTAAAGGGTTTTTAGAAGATTAAGATATATGCAATCTATTTGAAGCGATTATCTTTATTTTTATCAAATTACAAACGTTTGAAAGTTATTTGTACCTTACTTCCACTTGCGTGTGGCAGCGGTAGATTAGTGGACAAGGCTGGTGTGTCATGAGTCATGAGTTCGAACTTAGTACCGATGAAGACCTGCGGGACCAATGCGCGTTAAATATGTCGAGGTGGTGTGGGAGCCCTTAAAATGAAGTGCCCGCCCATGTATCATCCTCGTCATTTGGTCATGGTTCATACGGCGACATTAATGTTCAGCCACTCATTCACTCACCCGTTGAAACTGGTGTTCTTCCCGTAAAAGAAGTTTTTTAGATAAATTAGATTATTAGATAGATACTAATGAAATCATTGTTTTTTTACACCAAAACGTACCAACAACGCGTAAGGATAATGTAATTTATGCTCTTGACATGCGAATTTTTCATGTTGAATCCAGATGAAATTTTTTTTTCTGGCATTCATTACTAATGACGTGGCTGTTGTCATTCTGTTAGTATAACAATTCGAGAAATAATGTATTCAACAGATTATAAATAGTCGACATATTTAACATCGGATCAAATCATTGCATAATCATAATCGGGCTATCTCAATACAGGCATTTTACTTAACCACTTTTTGTAAGGTTATGGTACAGATTTTTTTTATAAACGGTAGCGAGCAAAAGGTGTTCCAAGCCCAGATGAACATCTCTGGTCCGGTAAATGGATTTGAAACCCTTAACTGATGAGAGTCAAAATGATTCGATTCCACCTTCTACGCTTTGACTGAATTTACCTGAATCCTCACAAGGGTGCTTTTTTTCGTTTTTCTATTCCTCAAAAACTAAAGTTATTCTTTAATCTTTGAATATTAGATATTTCGCAATTAAATGCATCTTGTATTACAATCAAAAAGATCATTTTTCTTTTCTTTAAAGATTTTATTTTTCTATGAGTTTCAAGCTTAAATGAACCGACATTGTTTCTGCTTAATGCAGCGTTTTTAAAACTGTAGGGCGCATCCCCTAGGGGCGTGAAAAATTCCCCACGAAGGGGGCGCGAGTATATTGAAAAGTCGAAAACAAAAGATTATTAAAAAAATTAATAATTTGCTGGAAGTAAACAAACGAAATATATTCTGATATAATAAAACTTAAAATACGCATTTGCACTGATATAGTACGCTTTTAAATGTATCAGTTCTGCACAATGTATATTTTACAGTTAATTTAAGAATACTAAGTTGAAAACAAGTTTAATAATTACCAGTGAGCCCATGACCTTGTCATATGTGAAATTA
Source organism: Trichonephila clavipes (assembly GCA_019973935.1). NCBI lineage: Eukaryota > Metazoa > Arthropoda > Arachnida > Araneae > Nephilidae > Trichonephila > Trichonephila clavipes. The sequence continues at coordinate 60,694 of BMAU01006582.1, forward strand.
TGTTAAAAAATTAACACTTATCTTGACAACACTTATCTCTGGGAAGAAGTACCCCCTTACAATAGCGATCCCTGATTACAGACCCTCTATCGAAAATGTGGAGCTCAGTTCGCAAGTTCAGCATAATGCCTCCCCAGACAAGAACTCCAGGACCACCGTAATGGTGTCTTTCCTTGATGTTGCTGGTATAAAACCGTTTCCCGATCTCTCTCCAAATCAAAACGCGTTGAGAATCACTTCTGGTACTGAACCGACTCTCATCCGTAAAGAGGACACGACTCCATTGACAGTTGTCCAGTTTTTGTGCTCTCTGCACCACTGTAAACGGTGGCGTCGGTGGTCAACTTTCAGCGATAGGCAGCGTTCAGGATGGCGGGCGAATAGGCCCCCTTTGTGAAGGCGTCTGGCCACAGTAAACCGCGACACTTGTCGCCCCGTTGCTGTAGAGAGTTGCTGAGCAATGACGCTTGCTGACTGCCGTTGGCCTCATTTCGCATGTAGGATGATATATCGGTCATCCCCTGCAGTTGTCGTCCTCGGGCGGCCACCACCAACCTTTCTAACAGCTGTACCTGTTGTTTGGAACGCTTTCCAAGCGCGCGAAACGACACTTTTGTTGATTCCGAACTCTGCAGCTACACTGGTGACGGTACGCCCTTCCTCCAGCTTTCCAATCATTCTTCGACGTGTGAAGTCATCCAGGTGATTTCTTCTAGCCATATTTCACGAACTGACTCACTGGCACTTGCAGCGAATATGTTGAATTGCGTCTGCGCCCTTCATTTTATTTCACTGTTGAACAGCACGCGCCGACATCACGCGTTTTGCGTACGCTCACGTCGCTTCTGACGTTTGTTTCCTGATATTTGCATACGCATGACGTTTTTACTGACTTACGTGTTCACTGTACTGATCTCCAGACCTCCTTTTCTGCAATTTCATGGTTATCTGCTTAATTTTTTACATTGTTGCCTAAGTTTTGCACACCAGTGTATTTCAATAACAATTAAATACAAAGTGCAAGTGTAATAAAGTAATAATAGAATAATAGTACAGAATAGTATACTTACTGAAATATACATTGAAAACTGTATACATCCACATTTTATATTTTATTTAATTTTAGTTTAAAAAATTAGAAAAAAAGTAATATTTTTTGAGGATTTAAATTAGTTATTTCTCAAATTTGAAAATCTATTTACTGTGAAACTTTTCGAAGCAAGTAGAACCATTTGCTTGAAGGTACAGTGGTACGTACAGAAAAGCTATAATGAAAGATTTTCGAACCCAAGAATCTCGTACCACATATTGTAAACAAAGTTTGCTTGTACTTCCCACTCCCAAAATTCCCACGTGATTCTAAGTGCTCTCTCTCAAGTAGAAGAACGAAAATTCCACGGTCATTTGGGCAGTGGATAGATCCTCTATCCACATACAAAAGCTTTCCATAAACCTAAATAAAAAAATTTAATAACACATTTGTTTAATTCATTCAGATAAGAGAAAAGTATTTTTAAGACTTGTCGAAATTTTTTTCACAGATCAGAAATTTTATTTATAGTAATCAAAATACAATTTAGAGGTTTACACCGAGAAAAATGTTTCTAACTATCCATCAGAGGAAATTAAATGCAAAAAGGTATCGTGCTGCCATCTATATTAATTTTTATGCATTTTAGCTTCAATTAACGCATGTGGATAGACTAAATATCCACCACTCGCTTGGAGAAAAACTTTTGTTACGTGGCTGGACCCATTAGCCACTGTCAGCGAAAGAGTTTACTTATTTTAGATTCCTAAGATGAATTCACCCCCGCCCTAAGTTTTTAACGATTTTTCATTTCCATAACAATGCGTTAAGCATGGAATTGGATTGACACTACCCTTGTGAGGTTGCTCCATAACGAAGAATATCTGAAAAATGCCAACATAGTATTTTATATTGCAAGCTCAAGCAGCAATAGGAGAATAAATTACAAACTAACTGCATGCTTTGTGAATTTCTCATACTGATTTTCGATATTTTTTTGTCCCATTCGTTACTGATGAAGGAAACAACATCGTATTTTCAGTACTAGCACAGCTTATGAAATAAATTATTTAAACAAGAGAAAGATTAGACAAAAATATTTCGCATTAACAATTCGGGTGCTTTAAAAAAAATTCTCATTTTTTATGTAAATGTTTGGAAGAACTCAGAATTCGTTTTCAACCACTATTTTTATGTGAATACTGAATCTTTGTTGTAAATAACAGCGAGCAAAGCCTACTTTATGCTTAGATGAGCATCGGTGGTTTGGTGTGCGGGCCCGTAGCTGTGAGAGAGTGGTTCGATTCCACATTCTAGGCCGAGCAAATGTCTTTTTCAAGAGTTTGTTTCATGTTGATTTCGGAAACAAATTGTTGCCTTTTTGTCCTATTTCACAACAAGTAGTAGAATAACAATAAATCTTTTTTTTTTTTCATTTCCTTAACGAAAGACAGAGACTACTTTTTTTCACAATGTGTCAAAATCAGAATTGAACCGACATTTTTAATACTTGGTGGTCTTTAAAACTTAACAAACAATACCTTAAAACAGTTCTAAATATTGTGAAAATTGGGAATATATCTCATAAACAAATTTAATATCGGAAAATGAATCTGTTTTAAAATTAAATTGTTTATATTAAATGCCATTAGTATTAAAAATTGAATCATTACCTGTAACTATTTTCAACACCCCATAGCAATTAACAAAATAACAAATGTTTATCATGCTAAGAGTTAACACTGATTTATATGAAACATTAGGATTAATTTTCCATTTCTAGGAAGGTAAACTAGGAGAATGCTTAAATAATAAATATCTACTTTCTTCTTGTTGAAGATAAGTGTAGCTTAATATAGGGAATCGTATTGGTTCTTGGAAAAAATATTTTGCTAGGTTTTAAGGTTGATTGCTTTTATTGCCTCACAACGATAAGAGTTCGATAAGCTGCATCAAACATCTGTCATAATGAGAAAATAGAATGATTTTTTTAAATCTATAACACATTGAACGCTTCAGAAGACTACACGAAATCTTTTTTTTTCTTTTTTGTAATCTTGGAGAGAGTTGGAACATGCAACTCAGCTGTAACAAATTTTGTCTATTGCTTAAACTAAACCACAACTCCTAGACAGAGGAGTCATCTCTTTGTAGACTAAAACTATCTTATTAACGATTAGAATATTACACTAACAGATGAATAAAGACAACAACCACAAAAGCCTACATAAAGTATAAATCAAAATTTTACAACATCTATCGTATCGCCAGTACTGCGATACACAAAAGCGAAAGTTCCACTTTTTTAGAACGCTAGGAAGCGGGCATGGGTGACACAACGCCACCCAACGAGGGGGTTTCACTAACTAACCCTCACTAAGAATCTAGGTAACAGCATAAATGCAAAAGAGGAGCAATGAAATATGAAAGTTCATTTCGCCATTTAGAGATTAGTCATCCGTGTTTACTGGATAAAGGAACTCCAAAGAGAAAAAGTACATTCTCTTCTGCACCTTCGAATCATTAATATAATGTTTTCCTGAAGAAGGCAAGAACTGTAGAAGGAATGAGCCTCTTCATTGAATATATGCTACTTTGATATTCTAATATAGAGAGTGTGGAGGCGATTAAAGTCGAATCATGACCATGCAAGAATAAAAAGTCGCAAATTAGCTGATACCCTAGCCCCCGCCCCCAGTGCGCAGAGAGGATTTTACAGACAGAACCATTATCCTAAGTCTCCTAATAAAGAAGAAGTGTGAAAATAAAGATTTATATAAAAATATCAAATCATTCAATAAAAGGAGTATAAGGGGCCAACAATTCCCATACAGATTCGATGGCTGGTTACAGAAATGTAGAAAGAATTCCAAATAAAATTAATGTGTCGATTTAAATAAGCGATTCGAAATATGATGTATATATATATATATTGGTCTCTTGCCATATCAATCACCTATAGATCAGAATAATTACTATGAACCTGTGGATGAAGCACGGGAATTGGCCTTGCAGAGAACAATAGATTATCATATTAAAAATAAGATTAGATATAATGCTCGCTGTATTAAAAAAAATTCAACCCAGGTGACCTTGTTGTGTATGAAGAGTTCCAGTATTCTAATACGAGGAAATTGAGTTCCCTTTTTCTAGCCCTTATGAAATAATAAAGCAATGTTCGGAAGTCACTTATGAAATTAATAAACCAAATTCTTCGGCAAAAAAAGATTCCCACAAATTGTCCATATTTCTAAATTAAGATGTTTTTATATTCCCCTGATAATTTAAAGTTAAGTCATGAATGAAAACTCAACTTCTGCTATTGTATACTTATATCTTAAACAAGTTACTTACAAATGTGAAAATATACCTTTTTTCCAGTTGAGACAATTTGTGTTTCGTATCTATATTGTTGTAAGTATCTACTTTTCGGGGTGTTCAATGAAGAATTCTCACATATCTATGTCACACACCTTCATTAGTATATCATTGTATTATTTTGAAATATGTTATCATGATTTGTAAATGTCAACTATATATTGCTGTAGTAATTATTTATTGTGATATTGTTGTTCCCTGTTGTAACCACTTAATTGGAAATATTTTGTGTATTTGTGTAACATAATATTAAGTACTCCACGCCATGACGATTATCAAAGTAATTCAAAAAAGTTTTAAAAAACAAAATAGCTAAGTTTTCAGTCATCGTTCTGTCGTCAGTGATTCTGTCCCTGTTGTTGTACGAGCCATGCGGAGGGGGGAAATTGTGATGAATCCTCAGCCCTTCAAGTGTCAGTTGGGGTAATCTTCCTACCAGGACAACTCAACCCACCTCCCGCATAAGAACTTTGGCTTCTACTTACTCCGAACTTAAAAAAGACACGTGTAGTAACGACACACTCGCTGCTGATCAACGCTGAAAGAGGCCATGGCTTGGAGTACAGACTGTTTTGCTGAACCTTGGAAAAAAATATAATGTGATAAACGGCTGCACGTTACATTTCTCCTGTCAATCTTTAAGAATTACTCCGATACATGATATATATATGCATATATATATATGTGTGTGTGTGTGTGTGTGTGTGTGTGTGTGTGTGTGTGTGTGTGTGTGTGTGTGTGTGTGTGTGTGTGTGTGTGTGTGTGTGTGTGTGTGTGTGTGTGTGTGTGTGTGTGTGTGTGTGTGTGTGTGTGTGTGTGTGTGTGTGTGTGTGTGTGTGTGTGTGTGTGTGTGTGTGTGTGTGTGTGTGTGTGTGTGTGTGTGTGTGTGTGTGTGTGTGTGTGTGTGGGAAATGGTATTTTAACGAAATCGAATAATTGGAATATTTTACATTTTTAGTGTACTTCGAGAGAGAGAGAGATGTAACAGATGGTGGCCCCAAACGAACTGAATTGAATTAAGAGGCCAATCAAAAAAATCGGAGCGTCTGACGTCAAACGCATGAGACATCTCAATGCCCAATGAAAGGATTCGAGCGATGACGTCGAACGCTAAAAATCCCTAAGCGCGGGATCATTTTTCTTGTTGCCTTCACTCGCACACCGGACACGACGGAGTGAGGTCGACACCTCTTAGCCTTCGTAAACAACGTTTCTTTCAATCCAGCAATGTTTGACGCCCCCATCTCTACAAGTGAATCTTGTTCTCTTTCCGAACTAACTATTCATTCATTTTCTTGTAAGTAATTTAAATCTATAAATATAATCTGTTCCTTATTTTAATAAATTGATTTGTTCTTTAAATTTGGTTTATGCTTTCCTTCGTCAAGAATTTCATCATTACCCCTAGATACCCGTCCCATATATATATATGTATGTATATATATATATATATATATGTATGTATATATATATATATATATATAATATATATATGTATATATATATGTATGTATATATATATATATATGTGTATATATATGTATATATATATATCTATATATATATATATATATATACTAGCCGTTACCCACCCGCTTCACTGGGTATTTTACGTTGTTGTATATATGTATACTGTTTACATATATATTAATTATTGATATCTAGCATTAAGAATTCGATTGTATTGAAAAATATATTTATAGCTGTTACACTCTCACCCCTTGATATAAAAAGAGCATAAATTATAATATCTAATTTATATCTAAAATAGAAGTAGAAAGAGTTTTTTCGCTCACTTAACCTAATAACCAAGTGGATTTCCACCAAAGCAACTTTCAGTGGAACTCTTCTCCATAAAATAAACATGCGTGCTAAATTTCAAGTTTAAATTTAACAGAGCAAAAGTGGAATTTTTATCATCAATACATCGTTGACAGCATTCTTAGCGGATTCCAATTCAACAAAAGAAGCATGCAAACCAAATTTTATTACTATAGTCTTAGCAGTTCAAAAACGGGAATTTAGTCTATCAATACGCCCCAATAACTCTCCCCGCTTCCCCCTTTAGTTGATTTCCGTAAAATCCATTCTTAGTGGAACTCTATTCAACTAAAGAAAAGTGCTCAACAAATTTCAAGTAAATGAGTTAAATTCAAAAACAGGAATTTTTCTATATCACGCCTTAAACCCTCGCAACTCTTCTCTTTTGGGGGTCCGTTTTCGCAAAACTCTTTGTAAAGGGAACTCTATTCCATGAATGGAACATACCTTCTAATTTTCAATCAGGTGGGTCTATTAGTTGAAAAGCGGAATATTTATCTAGTACGCCTTTAATCCCCCTCAGTGACCCTTGGGGATCAATTTTCCCCCAAACTATTTTCTAGCAGATCTCTACGCCATGAAAGGAATCCGCTTACCAAATTTTAAAGACTGTACGTCTAATCGTTTAAAAATGTGAATAATTATCTATAACGCCACTTAAGCCCCGCAACCGCACTTAGGAAACGATTTTCACAAAAATCCATCTTATAGTGGATCTCTATTCAATGAATGGAATCAGCTTACTCAATTTCAAATATTTACGTCTAATAGTTTAAAAAGGAGTCAATTGCCTATAACACCCCTTAATTCTCCACAACTCTACTTGGGGGTCGATTTTCACAAAACACGTTTTGTATTGGATCTGTACTCTATGAAAGGAATCCGCTTATATCAAATTTCAAAACTGTACGTCTAATAGTTTAAAAATGGAAATAATTATCTATAACGCCCCTTAAGCCATCGCAACGCCACTTAGGAAGAGATTTTCCCAAAACATCTTATAGCGGGTCTCTACTCAATGAATGAAATCTACTTACTCAATTTCAAGATTTTACTAGAACCTCTACAAGAATTACAAGAATCTCTACTTTATGAAAGAAATCTGTGTACCAAGTTTTAAGACTATGCATCTAATAGTTTAATATTTGAACTAATAATCTCTAACGCCCCTTAAACACACCATAACACCCCTTGGGTTTCGATCTTTGCACAAACCGTTCTTAGCTGATGTCTACTCCATGAAGGGAACCTATATACCAAATTTCAAATCTGTAGATTGAATAGTTTCGGAGATATCGTGATTAGTCAGTGAGTCAGTGAGTGAGTCGCTTTTCTCCTTTATATATATATATATATATATATATATATATATATATATATATATATATATATATATATATATATATAATATATATATATATATATATATATATATATATATATAATATATATATAATATATATTATATATATATATATATATATATATATATTATATATATATATATATATATTATATATATATATATATATACCGGGTGTCCATAATTAAACAACCCTACTTCAAAATAGTGTACAGACGATACTATTGTTCAGAAAGTTGTAAAATTCTGTGTACGACATAAAGAAGCGATGGGAATTTGTTTAAGCAAATAAAAAAATTAGTTCAAAATTTAGCCACTAGAGGGCGTTTTTAATGGAGATCATATTTAGCATACATTTATAACAGTTTACAAATTTTGTTACAACTATAAATGCTCAAAATTATGACCATCATTTTCAGCCACTATTTGAAATCGTAAGATAGCATGTTCCACCGTTGACCGCAGTGTGTTCTGGGAAATGTTAAGAACAAGTCGTGAAATACTTTCTTTGAGATCAGGTAAAGTTCTTGGTTGATCACAACTTACCAGCTGTTTTAAATGGCCCCAAAGCCAAAAATCGCATGGATTGAGGTCAGGCGATCGGGGAGGCCACAGATGACGAATTTGGCGGCTGATCACACGTTCTTCTATGAAGTGATGTTTGAGAATGTCCTTTACACAATGTGTAATGTGTGGAGGAGCTCCATCTTGCATAAAAATTATGCGTGAAAAGCACTGATGTGCTTGCAGATCCGGAATAATTTTATTCCGTAATAACGATGCATATCGCTGTCCAGTGATAGAACATGTTACTGGACCTCCAGCACCTAATTCCTCGAAAAAATACGGGCCAAGAATAAAAGACGTGGAAAACCCACACCACACCGTTACTTTTGGTGAGTGTAGCGGAACTTGTAAAGTGGAATGCGGATTGTCTGTTTCCCAAATTTGGCAGTTGTGAGTATTCACCGAACCGTTCAAATGAAAGGGTGCTTCGTCTGTCCAGAGGATATTCCAAGGCCATTCTGAATCAACTTCCAAACGAGCGAGAAACTGCAGAGAGAACAGATGTCGAGTCTCGAAATCATGTGGAAGCAATTCCTGCACAAGTTGAAGCTTGTATGGTTAGTAACGGAGGATGTTTCGCATGATCTTCTAGACAGTTGAACGAGGCAGATCCAATGCTTCTGCCACATGGCGAACACTTGTACTAGCCTGCACGTTGGATGCTTTGTCCTCTTCCACCTGAAGTGCAACTTCCTCTAGTGCTTCCGCAGAAACAGGTTTTCTTCCTCTTCCAGAAAGAAAATTCAACGATTCTGTTTCTTCAAATTTGGTTACCATTAATCGATTTTTAACAGTCAATGGACCTTTTCGCATGCCCTTTAAAGTCCGAAATTTCCGTAGACATACTATTGCGGAATTATCGTTTTGATAGAATAATTTTACTATCAACGCTCGATCTGGTAAACGTAATGGCATTTTGATTATCAATACCTAGCACAGTGAAAATAAACTAATCTCCCGAGAAAGTTTATTGCTTTTATAACAGTTGCGATGTGACGTCGAAAAAATTGCATATTTTCGCCTTCCTTCATGTAAAACCTTTGAAAATTAGTCATCGAAGAATTTTAATTAAAGTTTGCAGTTCATTTTAGATATTGCGTTTTTAACAGTTATTGTGTTACCGTGTCCGGTGGATAAAAAAGCGATAAAATACAAATAGACAACCGGAAATAAATGTGGCCTTCAATTAAAAGCGCCCTCTAGTGGCGATATTTTGAACTAATGTTTTTTATTCGCTCAAACAAATTCCCATCCCTTCTCTATGTCGTACACAGAATTTTACAGCTTTCTGAACAATAGTTTCGTCTGTAAACAATTTTGAAGTAGGGTCGTTTAATTGTGGACACCCGGTATATATATATATATATATATATATATATATATATATATATATATATATATATATATATATATATGTATATATATTACATATATATATATATATATATATATATATATATATATATACATATATATATATATATATACATATATATATGTTATATATATATATATATATACATATATATATGTTATATATATATATATATTATATATATATATATATATATATATATATATATATATATATATATATATATGTGGGAGTCCGAATAAATCTTCGAATAAAAATCAAAATCTTCAGAAGGCGGGATTTTAGATTGGCGAGGTGGTTTGTCTAGGGGTAAGTATTTAAGGGTGAGTGATGAATTATTTATTTAATCTAAGTCATTTAAACACAAATACTTCAAAGTAAAAGAGAATTTATTTAAAGTTAAAGGGAAATATTTACAAAAGGGGATATTTACAAAGAGAAAGAAATGCAGGAATTAGGTTAATTAAAAGTTGAGTTATACCTTTAGAAGACGGGGAAATAAACCTTTCTCATTCTTGGACGTTAGGACTGTGGTGCGCGCAAGGCGCGGAAATGCGGTAAAGACACGACGTGTTGAACAAGCAGTGGTTAGATGGCCTCTGCCGAAAAATTATTCAAGCCGGAGCTACGAAAGCTCACTAGATGGCGCTGCTTCCGAATGCAGTAATAAATAAAATTGAGATTTATGGTCCTCTGAAAAGGATATGACTCAACCTTTTTACAAATGTTTCAAAGGAAAATCCTACATATATATATATATTATATATATATATACATATATATATATATATTATATATATATATATATATATATATATTGTATATATATATTATATATATATATATATATATATATATATATATATATATATATATATATATATATATATATATATTGCGCTGGAGTTTGAGTTTCAATCTTTTTCGCCATTTCTCGTAGAATCTCTTTCAAGTAGGTGGTGTTTTCGCGGAAAGGATTCTTGAGTTCAGGATTTTTATTTTACAAGTAAGTTTTTTTCCTAAAATTTTCTATTAAGAAAGTTTTGTTACTCCTCTCTTTGATAGATTCATTAGTGTTCTGTTTTCTCAAATTCATTTTACGATTTTGTTAGGTTCTACAACAACGTGCTGTATTAGGCTTAACTTTTCAACTTCTGTTTTTTTTTTTTCCTTCTTCTTTCTTTTCCTATTATGTCGAAAATTTCTGCTGTACGGGGAAGGTAGATCCCTAAGGCATTGCTAACCCTAATTCGCTGGCCTAATTAAGCGACAGCTTTAGAAATCATGATAGGTCTCCACAGTTTAGTCCTATGACTTTTTGTATCTACTTTTGTTGTGTTTACTGAATTCCAATTTCTTACTTCTTCAGTACTGTGGGTTCTAGTTATTTTTCACTTTTATTTCATTACACTATATACATATTGTAAGGAACAGCTGCCTGCACGTGGCAACAGGTCGAACGAGAGACGATATAGAGAAAAGGATCTGGCAACGACGGAGGAGAAAAGGTCGGAACGGGAGAGAAGAGAGGGTGGCGAAGAAAACCGGGGTCGTGAAAAGTAGACACGGCTGAACGATGGATGGTAATCCTGTAACATCTGAATATATTCTTGATTTTAAGAAATGTCCCATAGAAGGTGTGGAATAAACAGTGGGACCAAATCCTGTCTGCAATTATTTTCTTGTCACAATTCGAACACGGTCGGAAAAGAACGCACGAGTTTACACTGGTGTCAGGAGTGGGATGCAATGGAGCAGAATTTAAATGAACAAAATATTTCAAATTGATCGGTGTTCGTACTACATAATTGTGAACAAGGTTCTAGTGGACATTCAGTTTGAAAGAAAAATTTTAACAAGGAAATAGAACCCTGCAGTGTATCTTCAAGTTGATGACCACGTGCATCCCGGGAATTGCCTTGCAGCAGTTTCAAGTGAAAAAAACAAGACCTTCTTCATATGGAGTTTTACCATCACCTGCCGAGTTGGGATATGAACGAACAGCTGCCGTATTTTTCTTCAGTTTCTGATGAATGGAGTCGTGATCTGAAAAGTGTTCAAGTACAGAAACAGCGTGCATGTCAAGGTAAGTGGCTATTGTTCCCCTAAGTTAAAATATTGTGTGAATATTTAAAAAGTAATGGGATGCAGTCATATTTAATTTGTTTTTTTAAAAATAAAATAGAAAAAGCAGATATATCTGAAAAAAAGAAAATTTCATTGGTTTATTGCAATATTCTATGTTGTTGGATTATTGTGTAGATGAAATAAGAAAATTGTGTACTTATTTTACCTGGAAATGATAGGGTATCATTTTAAATGTTGTAAAATATGGTATTTAGAGTTCTAGTGTTAAACTATAATTTCTTTTTATCATCATTCTTTACTGTTTTGAAGTTGTCTCAAAAATTAAAATCTGGGTTAGAAAGTGTTTTGCATAACAATTCAGTTTGCAGAATTTAAAAAAAAAAGAATTAGATTAATTTACCTTGAAATAATGGTTGCGAAAAATGTATGTTTGAGTGGGTAAAAAATATCCATTAAAAATGTATATGTATTTCAAGTAGACTTCCTGTTAAAACGTTGTAAATAAGAGATTTTGTAGGTTATTTATGACTCAGAATGTGGCATGTTTTTTTTAATATTAAATGATTGTTTTTCATTTTAAGCAAAAGTTTTGCAATTTGTCAGTTAGTTGATAGTTTAATGCAATCTGAGGTTATTTCCTTTGCTCGTAATTTAGGATGTATATGTATATTGGTTTTTTGTTTCCTGCATAAGATTCTTCTTTTAATTAAAAAAAAGAAACTAAGAGTAGATTTATGATTTGAGAAATAATTCTATGGTAATGTAGCTAAAGTATGTTGTTAATTGTGGTTTTTTTATTTTGAAAAAGGTTCTGCGTTCTGATTAGTAACAAATAACTCTCTGTGTCTCATTTAAGTTTTATTGTAAACATATTTCGTATTGTGTTTCTGAATTTGAGTACTCTTAGAAAAAACGAGTAGAATTTTTTCTTGCTTGTTAAATATATAGTACTAGGTCATTTAAGTGTTTGTAGTTAAATTTGTCAGAAGGTAATTTGGCATTAGGTTTAGCTTGATTAAAAATGGCATTTCTCATTAGAAGTAAGAAAATTGACTTAATTCAATTAGCGCGGGACTTAGATGAGTCACCTGATCCGTCTATGTCTAAAATTGTTTTAAGGAATTTAATAATCTCTAGTAAATATTACAAGGAGGAAGAGGCAAAAGAGTTATTGGAAGTTATTACAGCCGAAAGATTAGAGACAGAACAGCAGCAAAAACTAGAACAACAAGAACAATTATCAATTGAAAAATTACGCTTGGAAATAGAATTATCTAGGAACGCTAATCAGAGTGCTACTCAAAATAATGGTCAAACCTCACGTGTGAAATCTTTAGATGAAATAGTTAAAATGGTTAGGCTCTTAACTGTAAAGGTACCCAATAAATCAGACGGGTGGGACAATTTTTTTTTCTAGCCTTGAAAAGGCTTTCGCTAGTGAAATGGTTAGCGACGAGTTAAAGCCGAAGTTTTTGTTATGCATGTTAGGAGACAAAGTGTCAAACTTATTAGTTAACCTAGGCGAAGAAGAATTAAAAGATTACGAGTCTTTAAAACAGGTTGTGCTCAAGGAGTATGAACCCTCACCAAAAATATGTTTAGAAAATTTTAGAAAGGCCAAACGTAACTCTGACGAAACTTTCTCTCAGTTCGCGTCCCGTTTAACATCGATGTGGTTATACTACTGTAAGTTAAGAGAAGCGAATGATTTTGAGTCAGTTAATCAACTGATCGTAGCAGATAAAATGTTTGAAATGTTGGATTCTGAGACGGCGACCCATATTGGTGTGCTCCAAGGGGGAAGAATGGTACAAACCCAGGAACTTGGGCAAACAATGTGATATATTTTATGCTTCCAAAGGGATATCCTACGATGAACCTGAGAGAGCTAAATGGAATGATAGTAAAAGGAGAAGTTTTAATGGTAGTTGGGGTAAACAGCCATTTGGGGAGAAAAAGACAGATAAATTTTTCTTCTAGGAAAAACTTTGATAAAGGTAAAAGTAACTGAAATAAAAAAAATTCGCTTGTTTCACCTGTGGATCAGATAAACATTTTAAGCGGAATTGTCCTAAAAACAAAGGGGTTGATAATAAAAGACTTAATGTGAATAAGGTGTCAACGGAAGGGACAGAATTAGAAGATGGAACGGTCACTGCTAGAGTTGATTTGCTAGGTAAAGTCATTCCTAGGCGGGCTATTGAAGACAAATTAAGTAAATTAGTGAAAACATCTATCAGTGTAGATGGGAAGTTAGTCAATGCGTTAGTGGATTCTGGTACGGAAATTACTGTTATCAAGAAAGACTTAGTTCCTGGAATATCGGTTGAAGGAGCTTCCACGATTTATTTGAAAGGTATTTTCGGTCCAGCGGTTAAATGTCCTTTAGTATATGTTCCAATTGGTCTTGCTACCGGTGGCCAGGTTAATGTGGTGCACCAGCAAGTGTTATGTGCTTTGGCAGAAGTTTTCGTAGAAGATGTGTTGCTTCCACCAGATGTTTTGGATATGTTGGGAGGAGACCAGAGTGAAGAGAATTCACTGGCTCAAAGCTCTCAGGACCTGAGGGTTGACTCAGGAAATGTAGATGAAACCGAGGTTTCATTGGGTATTCTGCCAGAGAAAGCACAGGAGCACATTGAGGATTCTCAAAGGAATATTACTTCATGTCGAAATGAAGTGGGAACATTGGGTACTAAGGATGAGGAGGTGACCGCTGAGATGGATAAAGGAATCATGGTGGCTGATAGTTTTCGTTCCGAACAGGAGTGTTGTGCCGAGTTAGCATTGGTTTGGAAGTATGCTAAGGAAGGCAAAGGAAACTACTATGAAGTAGATGGATATCTATTTCGTAGGGATAAAATACTCGGGGAGAGTATTGGGCAGCTGGTAATTCCGAAGTGCAGAAGAACTGAGGTGTTGAAACTAGCGCATACTTCCGTGTTCAGTAGTCACATGGGTCCCAAGAAGACGCTTGAACGAATAAAGTATTCTTTCTTTTGGGAGGGGTCTGAGGCCGATGTGAAGAAATTTTGTGAGTCATGTAAAGAATGTCAGCTCACTCGATCGGTTAGGATTAAAGACCGATCATCCAGTACACCTGTGGCAAGGCCTGAATTGCCATTTGAGGTGGGGAATATGGATCTGATAGGTCCAATTGATCCGCCAAGCTTAAAGGGACATAAATATATTTTACGTCTGGTTGATCAGCACACTAGGTGGGGCGAGGCTGTGCCCTTGACTAGTCTCAGTGCAAAGGTAACCTATGGAGCTTTGTTAAGCATATTTTCGAAAACCGAGATTTATCTTTTGTTAAAAGGGGAAGGTTTTGTAGAAAGGAATAGCGCAGCATTGTGGGTCATGGTACTGGATCTGTGGAAGTGGTATTTCTGTCGTTCTCTCACGAAGGGGTATGCCGCGTGCGTTATGCCGTTTGACATTTACATGACTAAAAAAGTGAGGTTTAAGATTGAATACACTTCTTATGGATGTAATTTAACGGCTCAGGTTTTAAGAATGTTAGAGCAGTTTGTTGTATCTCGAATAGTCGACATAGACATTCTGATGCAAATTTGGAAAAATCGTGTAAAACAAATTAACTTTGTATTAGAATGGGTGAGATGGGTTGGGTCGGAAATCATACCGGCCAAAGGCAAATTAGAGCCGTAGGAAAGTTTTTACTGTGGACTTAATATGGATTTAGTGAACTCATTGAGCATTCATTCATGAGTTAATGAAATAAACATTGTCTAGATTAAGATAAAAACTGTAATGTATATATTTAGTGTTGTTTTTTTTGTATAATGTGTTTTCCATGTATCTGTTTGCAATCCCATTACAGTTTAGATCTTTCTGGGAACTTAGTCACTTATTTCAATTGGGTGAACTATTCATATTGTTTCATGTGTTTGTATTAAGGAACTTTCACTAGAACAATCATCAAGACTTTTTGACTGTTGCAATTATTGGTGTGTTCTGTTTGTGGATTTTCTGTGTCACGGTTTGTGAATTTTCTGTTCCTGGTGTCTGATATGGTAAAAAAATCAGCCACAAGGGGCAAATTTTACTCTTAGGTGGGGCGTGTAAGGAACAGCTGCCTGCACCTGGCAACAGGTCGAACGAGGGACGATATAGAGAAAAGGATCTGGCAACGACGGAGGAGAAAAAGGTCGGAACGGAAGAGAAGAGAGGGTGGCGAAGAAAACCGGGGTCGTGAAAAGTAGACACGGCTGAACGATGGATGGTAATCCTGTAACATCTGAATATATTCTTGATTTTAAGAAATGTCCCATAGAAGGTATGGAATAAACACTGGGACCAAATCCTGTCTGCAATTATTTTCTTGTCACAATTCGAACACGGTCGGAAAAGAACTCACGAGTTTACACACACACACATATATATATATATATATATATATATATATATATATATATATTTCATATATATATATATATATATTTCATATATATATATATTTCATATATATATATTTCATATATATATATATATTTCATATATATATATATTTCATATATATATATATATATATATATATATATATATATATTTCATATATATATATATTTTATATATATATATATATTTCATATATATATAAATATATATATATATATATATATATATTTCATATATATATATAAATATATATATATATATATATATATATATATTTCATATATATATATATTTCATATATATATATATATATATATATATATATATATATATATATATATATATATATTTCATATATATATATATATATATTTCATATATATATATATATATATATATATGTATTTCATATATATATATATATATATTATATATATATTTACATATATATGTATATAATATATATATACATATATATATATACATATATATATATATATATATACACTGGTGGGCAAAAAATTAAGGACGAGGGCGGTTTTTTCAATATAACTTTGTACAAAAGCTTTCCAAATCAACACATTTAATACCGTAAGATCACCAATACGTAAGGGACATGTGTAATGTAAGCAACACTTACTAAAAGAGAAATCAGAGGGATAAAAAGAAGCTTTATTGAAAAGTAGCATGGAGCGCAATGCGACTGAAGGCCGAAACGTCCCTTTGATGGGTGTCCAGCAAGAAACATCCGGTCTTTAGTAGGGATATGATCTCCCCTGACTGCTAGGCAGGTTTCACAGTGTCTGCCCATGCTGAGAATGAGAGTGTCAATGAGTTGTTGAGGCATTGCTACCCATTCGTCTTGCAGCGCCAATCGAAGCTCCCGAATTGTTACTGGTGTTAAGGTACGAGCTGCCAAGCGTCTGCCTAGAAAATCCCATACATGCTCGATGGGATTGAGATCCGGAAATCGTGCCGGCCAATCCATACGTTCAATATCCTCACATTCTAAGAGCTGTTCGGCGGCTACAGTGCGATGACATGGTGCATTGTCGTCCATGAAAAGGAACTGCAGACCCATAGCGCCTCTTAAAAGACGCACATATGGAAGAAGAATCTCGTTACAATAACGGGTCTCGTTGACTGAACCTGCGTCGAAGATGTGAAGGTCTGTAAGACTACCAAGCATGATGCCTCCCCAAACGAGAACACCGCGACCTCCATACCTGTCCCTTTCAATGATGTTCGAGGGATGATTGCGGCTTCTCCGCTCTCTCCAGATGAGTATGCGATGAGAATTGCTACTCAAACTGAATCTGCTCTCATCTGTAAAGAGTACTCGTCCCCATTCATTGTCTCTCCAATTCTAGTGTTCCCGGCACCACAGAGAACGCCTTCTCCGATGGGCAGGCGTTAAAGGTACACACCGTACAGGGCGTCGTGCAAACAGACCACCAACGTGCAGTCTTCTGGCCACGGTAAAACACGATATCGGTCGTCCAGTCACCTGTGTCGTGTGTCTAGCGATTTCTCCCGCTGTCTGCCGCCTGTTTCTTCTGGCCAGTAAGACAATGTACCGGTCATCTGCGGGTGTGGTTCCTCGTGGGCGACCACTACTGAACCCCCTGATAGCTGTTCCTGTAGTTTGAAATTTTCTCCAAAGTCGTGAAACGATGCTGTGAGAAATTCGAACTCTGCAGCCACACTTGTCACACTGCGGCCTTCCTCCAACTTCCCAATGATTCGACCTCATGTAAAAGCATCCAGATGTCGTCTAACAGAATGATTATTCGCCATTTCTCGCTGAGGCAGCAACTCGGTGGGATTTTAACTGGTATACGGCATGCAATCTCTTTGCCAGAAATACTGATCTTACACCGACAACATGCTTTATACTACTCAGACACTCCCCCATTACGTCTACCTGCATATCTGCGCATGTGCTACCGTACATCACCTTACTTAATCTCCTGATTGGTCTTTCTGTCCGCTCTGCCTCTTCGTTCAGCTGATATGCTAATTTTTCGATTTCGTCCTTAATTATTTTCACACCAGTGTATAATATATATATATATATATATATATATATATATATATATATATATATATATATATATATATATATGTTCAAATTTTCAAATCGTTAAAAAAACTAATCATTCATCTATTCAAGTTCTAATACATTTTTCTAAACTGGTAGTGGATGACACTTAATGTTAATACAGTTTTTTAAATATGAATTCATTAATTCTATTTATCTAATGAATAAATAGTAATAAAAATAATAGTCCAACACATGTATAAAAAGGAAAATAGCTCGTTGTGTTCCTGTAGCGCAATGGATAGCGCGTTGGAAATCTAATCTAAAGGTCGAGGGATATATATAGCCCATATATATATAGCCCATCACTCTATATATAATAGAAAGTAAATTGGGGAAAATTGCAAGGAAATCGCTTTCTATTTTGTCACTTAATATTGTGATTCTGTCATATGTAAATACATGTTTATATTAATTATAACTATTTAATAAAAAGTAACTAAAATAAAATTTTCTTTATTGTCTTCAAAAGGATTTGACGTAATTTTTTTTTCAATTTAAATGAGGTATTTATTCTATAAAATTCCCAACCGTCATTCGATTTTCTGATGGAACTGCATCTAATGACTCAAGTTCTTCAATGTCTTGCTCATGCATTTCAATGAGCTCATCGATCGAATCCAGGAGTTCTGGAACGCTATCACTATTCACGTCTAAATTTTCTTGCCTGTGGCAAGTTCTTCAATAATATTACAAATTCCATCAAGTTCTGGCACTGATTCCGCCTGAGTTTCAGTGATGATAAAAAGCAATAGATTCAGTTGACGTTTTAAGTTTTTTATTAAACTTCATTCCGAGATTGTCCGATGATTCTCACTGTACCTAAAACATTGAATTGTTTCCAAAAGTGTGACAAAGATCTCGCTGTGTAGAGCTCAAACAAAAAAGGAATTGGCGAGATGTGAAAATCGCTTAACTCCGTATTCGTATTAATCGTAGTATTACTTAATGTTGATAATTCAATGATTTAGTATAAGAAAATATTCGTTCAACAAGAGAGATCCTATCGGTTTTTTAAGTTGCATACTTAAGTATAAGTTTTACTCTATTTCGTGAATGATTATTAACCACTTCAAAGCTATTAGCGACCGTCGTCGTATTTTGATCAAGTGACAGAGACGACACCTGAGCTAATATATGTTGTACATCAGATTTTCATACTAGGCAAACGTCAGTACTTCAATCTTCACCATATTTAACCCGAGTCGGGGATAGCCTAGGGGTAAGAGCATCGGACTTCAGACCGGAAGGCCTAGGTTCAATGCTCGATTCCATCCAATACCCTCCAAGTTTAACGGAGTAGGTGATCGTTAAATCAGTGGGTCCAAAAGTCTTGTGGGCGGTCGCAGCTGAAACCATTAGTGCAAGGGGCTGAAGAATACTTCCCTCACTCCAATCCCCTTCCTAAATTGTGGAGGTGGAGATCGGTGGTATTGCCATATATTGTAAAGAATTCCAACCTGTCTCACAGGCTCTGGTGACATTCATTCATTCCCTTCGAGATTTTCATCGAGCTAAATCGTACTGTCACCTGTATGACGCTCAAGGCTGAGTCCAACGACAGGCGTAGGGCCTCTATCTGACTACGTCAGACAGTGGCATTAGAAACAACAACATATTTAACCCTACCTCTACACGGCACACCTTTGGTAGCATTAGGACTCGATCATACGAATAGAAAACGCCCGCCACGAGACCATGACCATTCTGCTACCGCCACCACAGTTTTTGTGTCCAATCATATATACCAAAATAAACTTATTCCAAAGTTGATGCATACTAAATTTTTTTCTTTTTTTCTAAAGGGGCTGTGCATTGGCATTTTAACCTTTACAGACTTAGTACACATTTCTCAGGGGCTGGTATCACTTTTTAGGTGATACTAATTACCGCAAGTAATTTTGACGCCCAGTTTCTTCCCTAGAGGAAAAGTCACATTTATAAAATATGCCAATTATTTACGAAATTTATGTAAGAATACATCTATAACAAAATTCCATAACAAAATCTCCTTGTGTACATGGAGAAAATTTCAAAATCCAAGTACATAATACACTGCTACTCATCGTAATCCAAAGCCGTGTAATAAATAAATTCAAAATCGTTTTCATCACTTGAAGTTATAATTTCAATTGATTTATTTTTTGGCAACATAAAGTAAGAGATAAGTTTTTGATCGAAGGTCGGGTGGTCAGTTGCTTGTAAATGTCCCGATAATCAGATATACATGATTGAAGTCATTTTTTGAATTTAGTACTACTTTCTTAATCGGTATCTATTTTAAGAAAATGCCTTTCCAGTTTGTTGGAAAGCTGGATCCCTGCTTATTTTTATCCTCTCTCAAAGAGAATCCGGTTCTTCTTGTATGTCTTCATAATCCATCAAATTATGGATAATATCACTGTCATTGAAAGTTTCGTCTTCAATCAAGCGCGGGCTGCTGGAGCGTTGCGAGAAAGCGATTGAATGCGCATTGTCGGGAGACTGTTTATAACAAATGAACAGAGTGTCTTGAAGTGTCTACATTTCAGTGGAGTAACGTACACCCCGCATCACGGGGGAGGGAGGAGCTGGACTCTAGAGGCTCAAAGCCTGACTAACGCTAAATATGTATTTACCTAATTTATAAAATATTAAAAACAAAACCTGACTTTTAGTGGGATTCTCCGTTACGCCACTGGTAAATAGATAGAAAAATTACAGTGGCGCCAAAGCCATAGAAATTCATACAACGCATAAAAAAAAGATCACTCATAAAAAATCGCACAAAACAAATCACAAAAAAATCGCATAAAAAAGACCGTACAAAAACAGGTTCTACTGTAATTAATTCTTCATTTTAACATATATGATAGCTCGTCCTATTATACAAGTGAAAAAATGGGTCAACTCGGTTAAAAATTAGCAGTATAATGAAGTGTTCTCTATAGCAGCGGTTCTTAAACTGTAGTCCTTGGACCCCTGGGAGTCCACAGTGCTTCTCTAGGAGGTCCATGGAATTTCTCATGAAACGTTGAAATTTCCCTCTTAAACAGATTCTTAAACGCCTCGTGGGAAAATTGAAAGATGTGCCATACTAGACTAGATTACTAATTGGTCCCCAATGAAAAAATTGTATTAGAACTTGTAATTTGATCAAGAATATGAAGTCGGGGAGGGATGTTCAAAATCTTGAGGGTCCGCAATTTCACGCTTATACAGAAAGAGGCGCCACGGCGATCGTAAGTATGAGAACCTCTGCTCTATAGGGAAACGAAGCCAGAACATATTAATGATGGAATATTTCCAAATCTGGGTCTTATTCTTTGAGGTCCTATAAGACAGCAATTATGACAAAACCCTTTCCCCATTAAAATTTTTAAGTTTTATCTTCCCTGTAATTAAATGTTATTGAGATAATCTAACACATTATTAACATCTCCAAGGATCTCACATTTATAAGAAAATATTATCCAAAACAAAATTTCAAAAAAATCGTTCATTATCAAATCTAGCCGCCCATCCGGTATAGTGGTTAGGGACGCTTATTGCGGTGCTGTAGGGGCTGGATTCGAATCCCGGATAAGGCATGGATGTTTGTGTCGTAATCTTTCTCTTCTTTGTGATGTGTGTTTCCCTCTTACTTCTATGTAAGCCCTCGTGTGATATTTTGTGGTGTACGGGGTTATAAATGTTTTCAATAAAAAAAATTATAAAATCTATATATTTTAGCAACATGCATCATAATGCGCTTTACTGAATCTCATAGTTTTATTCCGTTGAGAATCGAAATACACAAAAAATGTGTAAATTTTTACTATCTCAATTTTGAGCGTCATTCCTAAATTCTATTGAGAAATTATTGTATCACATACGACAAAGGGCTCTATAGAAAAACGAAGCCAGAACATATTAATGATGGAATATTTCCAAATCTGGGTCTTATTCTTTGACGTTCTATAAGACTGCAATTAAGATAAAACCCTTTCCCCATTAAAGTTTTCAGATTTTATCTACCCTGTAATGAAATGTTTTTCAGATAATCAAACGCATTATTAACACCTTCAAAAATCTCACATTTACAAGAAAATATTGTCCAAAACAAAATTTGGAAAAAAAAAATGGTTCATTATAAAAACTATATATTTTAGCAACGTGCATCATAATGCGTTTTACTAATTGTCATGGTTTTATTTCGTTGAATCAAAACACAAAAAAAGTGTGTATATTTTTATTATCTTAATTTTGAGCATCATTCCTATATTATATTGAGAAATTATCGTATCTCATAAAACAAAAGGCTCTAAAGGGTAACAAAGCCAGAATATATTAATGATAAAACATTTCCATAACTGTATATAGGTCTTATTCTTTGAGAATTTATAAGACAGCAATTAAGATAAAACTTCTTCCCTATTAGTGTTTTCAAATTTTATCTACCCTATAATGAAAGGTTATTGAGATAATCTAACACATTATGAATATCTTCAAGGATATTTATTTACATTACAAGGATATATATTTACAAGGAAATATTGTCTAAAACAAAAATATTCATTATAAATTACAGCATTAAGGCAAAACCCTTATCTCATTAAAGGTTTCAGATTTTGTCTACTCTGTAATGAAAGGTTATTGAGATAATCTAACCCAGTAAGAACATCTCCAAAGATCTCACATTTACAAAAAAGTATTATCCAAGACAAATTTTGAAAAAAAAAATGGTTCATTATAAATTCTATATGTTTTAGAAACAGGAGTCAAAATGCGCTCTACTAAGTATCATACTTGTTTTAGTTTTATTTTGGTGAATCAAAACACACACAAAAAAGTTTATCTTTTTACTATCTCAATTTTGAGTGTCATTCCTAAATTATATTAAGAAAATATTATATCTCATAAAACAAAATTTCGACGAGAAGCATTTGTTTTAATTATTTTAATTATGAACAATATTTTCAATGTAATACGAACTGATTTGATAAACGACGCAATTATTACAGGAATTACGAAACTCGCAGAAGCGTATGTTTCGGTTGGTCAATCACCTATATTAAGAATTTTTTGTTCTTTTCAGAAAACATGTCAGATTTTATGAGCAAATCGGAATAAGCATGGTGTTCTATTGAAAAGGTGGTCCAACTTCTAATTTGAATTATTTTATGTTTTCCCTTTTTTTAACCGTTTTCACACTTCAGCGCTGTAATATGCCTACGAATTGAATGAATTCTTTATGTGCTGATCATCCTTTTGTTTTTACTCAACTGTTTCACATCGCGTTGGTCGTATGTAATAATATTCATGAATGATTCAAGAAAAGAAGACATATTTTCCAGGTTTCAACAGGTCACATAAATTTTCTTAATGCGGTTATTCTTGTAGACTCTGAAGGATTTTGCTCAGGAAATACTCGCAATTTTTATGAAATTGCTTATTACTCGTTTTATTTTGGGTAGCATTACGCGACGCTGCTTCGGTGAATCGGGGCTTAGGAGAATCCACCCAGCTTAACTTTACTCTTAGCTAAGCGTGCAACTGTTTGACTGCCTATAGTATCTGAAACATTGTACATGCTAATCAGTTGAAGAATTTTGATCTTTGAGTTAAGGACTTGAGTCTAGAGACAGTCTGGTGTGACAAGGCTCGCTTTGTCGCAGAGACAACTTACTTCGTTAACAGATGACTTCTCCAGGCAACAGTGTAATTTCTCATTTCTTGCAGATAATAACTAATAATAAAAAAAATCACAATATAAAAAAATAATCCATTACATTTTATTTCTTTAAGAGGGTTCACCCATGTGATGGGTTCAGAAAAAAAAATTCTCTCATAAATTTCTTTCTTAACATGTCTAGAATACGGCGGTAAAGAGATTCTTTTAAAAATCGAAGTCGTTATAAACAAGCAGGTGTTAAAAGAGCAGATGTTCGGAGCGCTAAGTTAAGATTTTCATTGTTTTAATCGGACTTGAAACTTTAAATGCGTTTTTCTCAAAACTGTTTTTTAAACTTTCCTTCATCATATCTCAAGAACAGTTTGACCGAATGATTTCAAATTTATAGAATAGATTTAGCACAAATATACACACCGAATGAACAACGACTATTCCAAAATTCAAAATATTTCTACTTTTTATAAGAAAAACCCCATGGAATTTCTAAACTTTTTCTTCAAATGTCTACCAAAAATCCAATTTTGAATATTTTCAATTGAGTATAGCCCATTAAGTGTATTCAAGCTGATAGATTAAAACACCATTATTTTTTATAGTTCAGATAAGCCAATCAGCCGGAATCGTGGAGGAAGTGAACGTCCATGTTTTCAAGGCGGGTGTGTTCAGAGCGCTATAACTCACGTTCTATTGAATACTTTTGGCTACACTTTAAAAAACATACTCTTAAAATACATATAAATAAATGATAAAAAAAACTTTAAGTTCTATCTTTTTACTGGTCGTCAAAAAACATTCTCGAAGAAATCTTAAGGCCGTCACATGGAGGAGCCCCCTTAATATCCTTTTCTCAATGATAAACTTTTTAAACTATCATTACAAATATTTATCAACAGGAACTAAAAATGTGGCTTTTTGTTTTGAATGCATTTATCATTCTGTGCAAATGCATAAAATATCTGATTTTTTGATTTATTTGTACAAAATCCATTAATTCGATTCAAAATCGATATTACCAGTTTTACCTTCAAAGGAAGCTAATAAATATCTTTTCTGAAGATTTTGTATGTCTCTTTCCAATTTTGGTGTTTCAGAAAAGGGTGCAAGATCCGAAGAGATCATCTAATCCAGGGGTACTCAACCTTTTTTGTGCTGGGCCGCATACATGTTAGCTATTTCACGCGGGCCACAACATGAAGTTATGAGGGGGGGGGGCTAAATTCTTTTTAGGCCATAGATAACATTGGAAAATAAAAATGTGCAAAATTGATCAAAATATATAACTTCTGTTTTGCTTTTTTAATTATATTTTTTATATTCCTTATTTTTGTCACTAACACTAAATTAAAGAAATTTTAGAAACGCTCCTTCACAATTTTTGCAGTAAATGGTTTCATATGATTATCAATAATATAACAAACTTCATAGAATGCCTTAGTTACAGTTGTGACATTACCACTGACAAAACACTTTGTTTTTGTTTCAATGAATATTCAATGTAAAACCTATTTATCACCTCTTAAAAAGAGATCTTGTAAGCAAAGTGTCATTGAATGATTCCTGTTTATTGCTATCTTTTAAATAAAGCCCTTTCGTGACAAATCAAGCAAGTACTGATCCATATTTTTTCTCACTACAAAACAGTCAACCTCCAAATCGTTCGAATATTTTTCGCTTGTAAGGTATGGAAGATAGTTAAAAATTTGTTCCACCCGTAAAATTGTCACTGCTCTACTGTTGTCTGTTATCACTAACCGCAATCGTTACAAATAGAAAAAGAATATCAATTCGCAGCTGTGCGACATCGACAGCAAAAAACCAAAATCGATAAATATGATTTCTTGTCAAAGAATTCCCCACCAAATTTTTAATACATTATTCTTATATAAGTGAATTTCTCAGAGCAATGGGTCATGACCGGGCCACTTAAAAAGGTTCGGGGGGCCGCAGGTTGAGGGTCGATGATCTAATCCATGGATTGACTTCCCAAACTAGGATTTGTAGAGACAGTTTGCGACTTATTAAAAATAAGATTTACGTATTATAATGAGTATTGTGAGGTCCCAGCAGTTATTTTGAAAATTAGTGCTTCCATGTACATTTTTTCTTGTTTTTAAGAATGATCATAACTTTATTAAGGTATACGACTACTTGCAAAAACTTTTTTCTTAAAAAAATGGAGATATGGAGACTTTTCTGTGGTTTTTAGATTTGTTTTTAGAACATTTTAAGAAAAAAAAGGCTAAAACTAAGAAGAGAAAAATAAATTATTACTACTGAAATGGGAAAATTGCGTAAAAATTGGCAAAAAATTACGTAAACGGGCCCGCTCTGTACAAATAGTAAATGAACATATTCTCAATTTTTAGTTTTGATGTATTACTTTGCTATTCCTTTTTGAAATGTCCTTCCGGATAAGAGAAATTTTAATTTTTACAAAAACTGGAGCACTTTATCTTAGTTATTGTATGAAATTGCTTAAATTAACAGAAGAAGTTGGGGGGTCTTTGGGAAACTGGATTTTATGAAATCCGCCGTCCCATATCGAAAGTAGTTGAATCATTAAAAAGTGGTAGTTGGAAATTCTAATGCACATAATGTAATTATAGTTCACTATTGTTCTTAAAAATCTATTTAAATTAACAGTGATAATATTCACATAAAGAACTGTAAATTTTTTAATAAAACAGTGGTTGATAAATCTGAAGGTTAAAAGAATTCTAATGTTATACAAAACATACACACAAAATTCAGCAAATTATTTTAAAAACCTTTTGAGCAATGGCTATCTCCGTTTTAGCTTTTCGAAAAAAAACGCATTTTAAAGTTTGGCATCTTATGTAAAGTTATGGCATTTGATTTTACTAAAACAACTGCTGTTTTCGTTCTAGTAAATGGAAAATAAAAAAAAAAACTTGGTATTTTTATAAAGCTAATAAAATGGCCTATAAAATTAAATCATAAAAAATTTATTTTTTTTAAAAAATCGTGATTTTAGGGTAGTTGTATACCTTAAACATTTAAACTCAAGTACTTTCAAGGTAAAACTTTCCTGTGTGTATGATGAATGTTTCTGTTTTAATGTTTGAAATAGTTCTGTAAGTTTTTCACGCATTTATTATCAAAAATAAATTATTCTAATTTGCAAATTTACTGTGATAAAACATAGATTTCTTTTTTAAAAATTCTTTTTACCTTCATTATCCAAAAAGGTTTATTTTAATTTCAAACTCTTAAGATGTCGAATATCATATCTTTTTTGATATTGTCCAATGTTTACTGCGTTTAACAATTATCCCCTTATATTTTATCACATTTTTAGAGTCATCCTTATTTTATTTCATATACATATGGAGATTTTTCTCTTTCATACAATATAAATTAGAAATAAATATAAAAAGCAAAATTTAGCAGCTCAGCATAAAATATTGCATAAAATGGAAGTTTTTTCTCTTTTGTGCAATATTAATCATAAATACATATAAAAACATTACATCAATGAAAATTAGAGTTTTCCCAAAAAATATTCGATCATTTTTTAAAGAAATCCTGTAAAACTTAAATTATATTTGAAATATCAAATTTATTTGAAAAAAGCAATTTAAAATGTATTAAAGAAGTATAAATTTTATTTATTCTATCATTCTTCTACGTGCATGGTTGACTATATTGCTTAAATTTTTAAACAATTCGTAAATATTATTAATAAAATTTATTAAAGCTATTATTTTAACAATATTACTTTCATTAATATTGTTGCTACAAAATTATAACAAAAATTAAAGTTTTAGACATATTTAATATTAATAAGTTGATGGGATATATATATGAGGTTTCTTATTTCTATAATAAAATAAATCTTTTCCATGTGATGTTATAAACTGATTTATAAACCAGACTCCTTATTTTTTATTGCTTAAAATTTCTTCAAGACAAGTAAAATATGAAGAAAATCTTGACGAAAAAAAATGTATGCATTTTTCAACATCAATCAATAAGTCACTCAGTTTTATAAGGAAAAGTATATACAAAAAGTATAATTTTAGAAACAAACTTATATTCTCGTCCCTTTCAAAGTTCTACCTGGAAAACGCATTCATTATTTTTACTCTTTCTGCGTTATTGTTGAGAGGAGAGACGCTTTGTTTTCAAAACCTGTGATATACCTTCACCAGGTTTGGGTTCTAAACCTTTCATCGCCTCCAGCTGTTACTATTGTCCTTTCCTGTAGTAGTTTGAAAGCATTTCTTAAACAATTTTCTCAGAGCAGACTTCATTTGCCATGTGCTTCTCTTCGCACCGTTTCTTTACTTACAGGGAGATATAAAAAGAAAAAAGGTGACTCGTAAAAGAAGTTAAACTTTTAGCATATTGAAGATACCTGAAAAGCCAGAAAGATTCCATTGTTTCAGTTGTATTTACGTATCATTGAAATCAATCGCTAAGAACAGCTTTCGTGATATAAGCAAGCATAAAACTTAAAATTGTGCTTACAAAATTGTTGCAGGTTATAAATGTATTAAGTTATCTGATTGCTTTCGGAACTATGATGTTTTAAAAGCGTATGAATGAATACTTTTTTTGATATTTAGATTCCCTTGAATATACATATAAATTGTTTTAAAAATATTGCTACAATAAGTTTTGATACAAATACAATTTTGTGCAAAGAATGAAGACAAAAATAACACATATTCAAAAAATTCTTTTTTTATATAGAAAATGCTTCAACAATAAGAACATTTATCCTATTTATAGCTAAGACTTCTTTACAGAGTCTGAACAATTAACATCAGTTTTTTATAGTTACTATATCAATTGAAAGACTAATTGGTATTTTTTTGTTAAAACACACACTTCTCAGCACTGATTTATTAAAATGAATAAATCCATTCCCAATTTATATATTCGGGGATTTTATGCAGTCAGTTGCAAAGAATATCTATTTTCACTTTTTTATATTTTCTAACAGTTCAAATATTTCTTTTTAAAATGATATGTTATATGAGGAAATACGATAATTAGAAGTATTTTTATTTATTTTTTTAAATGAAGCTTCTCCTTGAGCACTGCTAGGAGAACCTGTGATTCCCTTGCATAAGTTTCTCATGAGCGCGATTCCATATGACACCCGAATAGGAAAATTAGAGTGTATTGGGCATATCGAACAGCGTATTGGTTTAGTTTAGTTTCTTTACGTCACAGGTATATGGATCTGCAATAGATCCTCCATCCCCAATCTGATCATGTATTTTGGCGCTGACAAGTGGAAAACCTGAGCGAAGCGTATGGGTACATGTCTTTTGGTTCTTAAAAGCAAAAACTGAGGAAAAAAGTGATAAAAAAGGCCTAAAAAGTCGTAACCGACTCACTGACATTTTAATGTAAAAAATTCAAAGATATCGTTGTATGGCTATTTTAAATAATATCAATGATCTACACAGATGAAAATTGATGTTTGGGCTGCTTATTTTCCTTTTCGATCTTTAAGCGAGAATCCTCAACATGGAATGTGTCCTCTGATTATAAATGCCTGGAGTAAGTTTCAAATGACAGAAGCTGAATGTAACGAAAGGCACTATGATCATAAACACACACATCATCATGAATTAGTCGAAACCAATTTTTTGAGATTTAGGTGATCCTATCTATCTATTACAAAAATGTTAACATGGAAAGACTCAGAACCCAAAGAGTCAGTTAATAACACCATATGGTCAATGATTCCGAGATCCACATTTGTAGAATTAAATACTCTAAACTTAGGGGTAAATATGGCCATTGCGCAGTTCAGAATGAGTCATGTAGCAAAATTAATGATCTTAAAACATTGTGATATTGAACCAAGTTATAACTGTGTGTCATCCTTCAAAAAACTAGATACACGTAGGATTCGTGTCGCTCAACGAAAGCATTCTGAGACCCCAAAAAAGGGTAAATTGGTACATTAGAGACTATTCACAAGCACTCGCTCGTCCTACTTAACAGCCAAGTTAATCACTACTCGACTCTTCACGGTCAAAACAAGACTACTGATCGCTAGTCAAAAAAATACTAACCCAGTTTCGGCTAGAAACTCCCTATTTATAGAACTAATAGATCTTTGGAGAAAAATCCACTTACGTTCTAGATAGGAATATTAGTATATTTTTCCACTTATTTCCAGAAGAATGCGTAGGGTCAAGAATTAGCCAAAAAATATCAACAAGTCACCAAATTCGCCAAAAAACATGCCAACTTGGCTCTATCTCGACGATTTCACCAAGTTTCCATTGAATCGCCATTTCGATGTAAGAGACGGCGTTGCTTACGAATATAACAATTTAACATAAAGTAAAAAAACAGAGTAATATAAAAACATTACACATCCAGTTATAAATTATTTACACTATTTTAAGTATTCTTTACTCAAAAGTCGTAACAATATTTATAAAATCCTAGTTCAGGCTCTGTACAGAGGTTTTAGCTATATATAAGCAAAATTCTATTATTGTTGAAGCATTTTTCATAAAGGGTAGATATTTTGAAAAACTGCCCTTTTCCTTCATATTTTTCAAAAAAGAATTGCATTTTAATATTTTTTATTGTAATAATATTCTTAAAATAGTTTTATACGTATGTTCTAATCCGAGTGACACGAATTATAAAAAATTATACGCTTCTTCAAGACCACGGTTCGTACGAATCACGAACGTAGTCAGGTACCTTATTGCTGTAATCAAATACAAAGGAGTAAAAAATATAAACGTGCTTTTATTTAAATACAAGTGTTAAATAATTTGTATGCTTGCTCAAAAACAAACATACAGTTAAATGAAACAAAAATGAAGGAGAAAAAAAGGAAATTGCAGAAATTCAGATAATATTCGTAAACTCTGGGAGCAAAATTGTGCAGTTAAAAAAATTTTAATTTCGTTCTTAGTTACGATGCCTTTGTATTTTTACTTGTAATTGTACGTTTGTTTATCTTGTTTAGCAAAGTATTTAATTTATTTCATAGAACTCGTTCATGGTTTTATGAGTATAATCAAGGTAAAAAAATAAAATATTTATAGATATTTTAAGAATTTATTTAAGGATTTTTTAGCACATTGTCACGCTTTTGAGATATTTTTTTCTGAATTACAAAGAATTTAAAGGATTCCTTTTCATTTCCTTAAGTAAACATTCTAAAACTTTCATTTTGCCCGAAGAAACGCAATAGACTTTAGTAGTCTATACTCGTACTCTTACTTACTCTTTACTAATGATATTTTTAACTCATAAAAATGTGAAATGTGTATAAAATGTTTTTAGTTTAGAAGATATTACATTATTATAAAACTTTTCCTTCCGTAGCGTTTTCCGCTATGAATGCATCCCACACACACACATTAGGATAATCTTTAATTGATCATTTTACGTAAAGGTAGTTTCCATGAACAAATGAAAAAAATTGTTAAGATTATATATACAAATTAAAAGAGTTTTGATTATTTTGAAAGCAATTTTTAAAAGTCACATTTGTAAATCCCATAATTTTAAATAATATGTCAAAGAAATTAATCCTCATGAAAATGAAATACAGCAGAAAATGAGGCAAATATCTGAGGTAAGAAGCAGATTATGAAGTTACGGATAAATTAAAATTATCGGTTATTAAAAAATTGCTGATGTGTAACAGCACATGATATTTGCAAAAATTTGCGTATTTAAATGATTATATTAAACAGGAAACAAGAGAACTGAACAATTTTTACAAGATATATAAATAAATAATAAATAAAACACAAAATTCCTAGGAGCTCCAATGTACATACGTAGTTGTTTCAAAAAGTAATGTAACAAGCCAATTCAGAGTAAGCATTTATCCAGAAAATAAAAACATAAGTAGTATGATCCAAAAGTTCGGGGACAAGGTGTGTAAAACCTTACGCTAAATAGTTCACAGCACAGAAGTACACACACACACACACATCCACTTTCAAAATAATTTCCTTTGGCAACCATACACTTCGGCCAGCGTTCGTATAACTTATGGAGTGAGTGAGTGAGTGAATATTAACGTCGCACTGTTCAGATACACGAGGGCTTTTGGCGACGGACCACGTAATTTTGAACCTTGGTCAAGTGACGTGGACGACACCTGAGCGTATGAATAAATTTTGAACAGTATCTAGAATTTTAATATTGGTATTAGCAGCGAAACCCCAGACTGGACAAGCATAAGCAATTATGGGAAGCATAGCGGCTGTATAGAGCAGCACTTTCTTTCCTATACTTAAATGAGAGCTCCGGGCAATTAAGGGGGGAAATTTCAACATGGTTTTCCGGAACTTATCGCGAGCGTATAAAATGTGCTGTTTCCAAGTTGTGAGAATCGAAAATAACGCCTAAGTACTTAGTTTCTTGAGACAAAGTGATATGTTTAATGTACATGGAGACACGTCACTTATCGCTCCAAAATGCATATTTATCACAGTTTTTATTCTACTTTTGGTGGTAATTGAGGAACTTTCGAAGATTTAAGAGCTATTTGGTTAAGTCAAGAGCTTAAGATATTTTTGAAAATGAATATATTTTGAATATGAGAATTAAATAAAACTCGTTTTTTTCTTCCTGTATATAAAGCACCTTATTTATTCCTGTCAACAGTCGTAGGCCCTTGTGTAAGTAAACTTTGATAAAGTAAAATATTGTAAAGAGTTAATAATCTCAAGTGGATCAATTACTATTAAATCGTAACTTTTTTACACAGTGTACTATTTTTTGGCCTTTGTAAAGAATTTTATTATCATTTCTAAATTTAAGAATTTTTAATGATATTACAGCAGTTTTTATAGAAATAAAGTGGGTCAAAAAAGTGTTCGCACACTTGCCATTTCTTATCAAATGTGATGTTTTCTACTAATAAAAATTAATATATTGTAATTGTAATTTTTTAAGGTATCTACAACTTGTTCTTAATGGAATGGCACAAATATTTTTTAAAAATAATAATCAAAAAGCTACTAAAAAAATTACGCCACAAAAGTCTTCGTACACTTAACAAAAATTTCAACTTAGCTTTTAAATATTCTCTTTCTTTCTTTCTTAATTTAGTACTTAGTAGGATATCTTTTAGTGTTCACAACAACTTTTAAGCGCCTTGGTATAGATTTAGTCAGTTTTTTGTAATTTCTGCATCGATTTTCCTCCATGCTTCTGTGATTATTGTTTTTACTTCACATTTTGTGTTTATTTGTCATGTTTTCTTTTTTTTACATCAAACTCTCCAAATGTGTTCTACTGGGCTGAATAAAATGATTGAGGAGGTATTTTTATAATTTGGGATCAGTTATAGAGACACCAAAGGCGTACATTGAGAGCAGTGCGCTTGATTTCATTGCCTTGTTAAAAATGAAGTCGTTTCCAATATCCAAATTTTGGACGGATAATTTAAAACTTCTCTTTAAAATATTTAAATAGAGCTCATGGTTCAGAATATCAGCAAAAAATACCAAATTACCTAATTCTGTTCTTGATTTACACCCCCACGCAAGAACACTTCCACCTCCATATTTTATTGATCCAACTAGATTCTTGGGATTAAGTATCAGAAAATTCAAAATTGACAGCAAATTGATTGGGATGGCAGATAATTCAATATGTTTGATACAAATGGGCCTATAATGGCTTATAAATGAAAAAAAAGATAAGGAATTACATCCCATGAATTTATGTGGAACAAGAACTCCTCTACCTCCATGCTTCAGCATTGAAGTGAAGGTGTTCTGGCGTGTGGGTGTAAATTGACCTCAGAATTAGGTAATTTAGTATTTTTTATGGTATTGTCAATCCTGAGTTATATTTAAATATTTTAAAGACAAATTTTATTTATCCACCCGAATTTTGGATATTGGAGAAGACTTAATTTTTTAACACGGTAATGACGCCAAGGGCACTGCTCTCAATGTACGTCACTGGTGTCTCTATAACTATCCCCAAATTATGAAAGCACCTCCTCAATAACTTTATTTAGCCCACAAGAATATATTTGGAGAGATTTTGATGTAAAAAAGAAAACATGACAAATAAACACAAAATGTGAGGTAAAAACAATAATCACAGAAGAATGGAGGAAAATCGATGCATAAAATACAAAAAAAATTGATTTATTCTATACCAAGACGCTTAAAAGTTGTTGCAGACACTCAAAATATCCTACTAAGAATTAAATTAAAAAAGAAATACAATATATTTAAAGCGAAGTTGAGATTTTTGTTAAGTGTACGAAGACTTTTGTGGCGTAATTTTTAGTAGCATTTTAATTATTTTAATTTTTTAAGAAAATAGCTGTACTATTTTTAAAAAAAATAATTATTTCTTTCTATTAAGAACAAGTTGCAGATACCATAAAAAATTACTATTACAATAAATTGATTTTTATTAGTTGAAAACATTAAATTTGAGAAGAAATTGCAAGTGTACGAATACTTTTGTGGCCCACTGTATATTCTTTTTAAATTTGAGCTCTCTTTATCACAATAAAGAAAAACTACGTTGAAAACATGAAAAACCGAGCTAAGCTTAACAATGAACAGATTCAAATATTTAAAAATATATATTATTTAAAAATGGTTTTAAATTATTTCAAATCAAATCCTTCATAGAAAATAAATTAATGAATGTAAAACTTCTGATAAAATAAAATATAAACGCGCGAAAATAATCATTGGGAGTAAAAATCGTTTGCAGTTTTTAAATTCCCTTTCGAAAAGTTGCTTTTTTCCATCACAAAAAAAGAATAAATATTTCATTGCATTCTTAAACATTACGAGACGTCATTAAGATCAAAGAAAGAAAAAAACTTAGAAAAAGTAATACATCATTAAATATGAAACGGTTAAATATTTTTACTTCCAAATATATTGAAAGTTATCTCCGGAGGTTATTTATACCTTTTTTTACCGAAATGTGCTTTAATTATGTATTCAGTAGTTGAAAAGAATTTTGATTTAAAATAAAAGTATAATGGCAAATAATTCTAAACCAAAGAAATTCGTTTGCTAAATATATATATATTAATTGGCTTTTTTTTAAAAAAAGAGAATTCAATGTTTTTATTTCAGCTAATTATTTACCCCCCCGCTGGAGATTAATTCTATCTTAATTATTTACCTATGTTTCATGATGATTATGATTTAACAACATATTTTATTTAACAAGGTAGAGAAATGGATGGAATCTGTAAATATATATATATTTAGCATTACACTGATGTTAATGATATTTCTTTTAAAAAAAGGTATCACATAGTGTGGAATGCTTTGAATTGATTCACTTAATATACATCTAATTGAATTTTTTTAAGAAATATAGTTCTTTAAAACAAAATGTGGTGACGATTAAACAATCTTTCATACCTTGAACATTACATTTTTTTGTCGTTCCACACAAAAATTACTCAGTAATAATCGGTAATGATGATACATTCCTCTAAAAATAATTTTTGATTTTCTTGTTAATTTTGTTACCTAATACCATGTTATGTTGTTTATGAAAGTTGGAGGAATTTCAGAAGTGCACTTCGGGATAAAGCAATTTACTGTTCTTTAAATTTCGGTAAATATCATTGTGTTGTAGTTAAAAAAAGAAGTGTTTTAATATTGTAAAGTAATTGTAAATATATATATATATTAGTATTCCATTGAAAGTATACTTAAATGTTGCTGTATAATCTTTTTTTTTTCGAAATTTCTTTTACATAAATCAAAAAACATTAACCACTTAAAATTAGTTTATTTTCTATAAAATAGACTAAAGTTCTTTTACAAGTAGTAAAAGAATTTATTTATCTTAAATTAAGTTGCTCATCATGGGTACTTTATCATGAAAGTTAGTAATTAAAATCTTTATTTTAGTGGGAAAAAACTCATAACTGTTTTCAAAATTTTTATTTTTCTCTCCGCTGTTTCTACATCTACAAGTAGTATATCTGTGCAAAAAGGGGAATGCAGCTCTTGCTATAATTTCGTCCTTTTTGC
Organism: Trichonephila clavipes; assembly: GCA_019973935.1. Classification (NCBI taxonomy): domain Eukaryota; kingdom Metazoa; phylum Arthropoda; class Arachnida; order Araneae; family Nephilidae; genus Trichonephila; species Trichonephila clavipes. The sequence goes on from BMAU01006582.1 coordinate 96,491, forward strand.
TGAAACATATTAGTTCAAAATTATGTTTCACAACATAAATAATCCAAGGGCTTCGCTCTACATTCTAAGATGATATAAATTCAATCTAGTTATATAAAATGTAAAGTTTTGAAAGAAAAGTCTAACACAGACATGATATTCAAATGATTCAAATATATATTTACATTTATAATGAACTAGGGTACACAGAATTTACCCTCCCTCCCCCAATATTGATTACATGCGAGAGTTCACGTTTGGGTCACGAAAAGATTTACGTGGCTTCTTAATTATTATAGATTAGAAGATAGACATTAAATAAAATATTTTTAATTAGTAAAAAGTTGTTTTTCAAAATCTCATTTTTTCAAACGCCAATAGATTTTGCACTCAATATTTGGAATACAATGTTTATTTAAAACTATTTTAACGTGTTGCCACAATCTGGATACAAAATATAATTTGGTAATAAGAATACTAATATTGATACAATTCTAAATGCTACAAGTAAATATTATACGAATGTAAGGAGAAGAAAGAATAAAATACAGTAAAATAAATAGAAGTAATAATATCTAAAAATATTTATAACATTAAATAGTCAAAAATATTTTTAACTAAGCTATTATATATTTTTTAACAAAGAAATATCGATGTGTTAGTAAGTTAATCTCTATCGTTATTGAATTGATCATGCGCACAACTGTTAGTATGTACACTGCTCAAAACAATTAGGGGAGCACATGATTTTAACAAAACTAAGCAAAGATGTATACCAATAAGTAACATAAAATGAATCATTCATAATGTAAAGCCTACCAGGAAACGGAAGAAGAAAAATTTATATGCAAATCAAAGTTCATGACGTCAAAAACCAGAAAAAGGAGATAAGGTCAGAAATCAGGATGTTGCAGAAACGTCTGTTTTATTGCCGTAACTGTGAAATTCGATTGCGCAGTATTTTTTTTTTTTTTTTTTGAGACAAGGTTACTTGAGAATGTCTCAACAACGTGATTTACCGGAATCCCATGGCATGGCATGTTATAGGTAGACTGTAATCCGGGCAAACACAACGTAGTGTCGCGGACGATGTTGGAGTCTCCAGAAGTGTTGTTGCAAGGCTGTGGATTAGATCCAAGAAACAGGAAATGTTAGACGTCGACCAGGGGCAGGTCGGCCACTCGCCACTACATCAACTGATGACCGGTATATACAGTTAACAGCCCGTCGAAACAGAACAGAGAATGCTACGCAGCTGCAAAGACAGTTGCTCTTGGCAACATGACGAAGGGTGTCCAGCCAAACAGTACGTAATCGGCTTCATGAGGGAAGGCTCTATGCACGTAGGTTAATGGTCTGCATTCCGTTGACCCCAAGCCACCGTGCGGCCCGAAGAAGATGGACTGCTGAACATCGAGATTGGGAGCAACATGATTGGAGCCAAGTGCTGTTTACAGACGAGTTCCGATTCAGTCTAGAGTGTGACACCCGACGTGTTCTTGTATGGAGGGACAGGGGCACTCGAAATAACCCCGCATTCGTTCGTGAAAGGTCACAGTACAGAAGAGCTGGTTGGATGGTATGGGGTGGAATCAGCATAGGCGGACGTACGGACCTGCATATCATTCGGAATGGCACTTTGACGGGCCGAAGGTATGCAGACGAGATACTTCTACCTCATGTCATCCCTTACGCTGGAGCTATTGGAGATTCCTTTGTTTTCCAGTAGGATAATGCCCGACCACATAGAGCTCGTCTGGTGGAGAACATGCTTGAAGCTGAAACAATACAGCGTATAGAATGGCCAGCGTGCTCTCCTGACCTGAATCCAATCGATCATGTTTGGGACATGCTCGGACGACGCATTGATGCGCGACCAAGGCCGCCTGCTACTGTCCGAGACTTGGAGATTGCACTTCTTGAGGAGTGGAACAGTATTCCCCAAAGTCTGATCGATAACCTCATCGCATCCATGACAAACAGGTGTGCAGCAGTCTTAGCTGTTCGAGGAGACCACACGCCCTATTAAAACTCATGCATCATGTCTAAACAGTACCTTTTTTTATCGTTAACATGTAACCAAATTGTTGCCCTAAATCATCTTTTCATGTTTTTTTGATATTTTCAAAGAATTAAAGCTTAATTCCAAATTTTTTTACGCCTTTTTTCTGTATTGCGCATTGATACGCGTGTACTATGCATTGTATGCCAATACGTGGCTGTCTCACACGGTTTTCTTCACTTTTTCGCTTGCTCCCCTAATTGTTTTGAGCAGTGTATTTCAAAAGTGCTGGTGCTTGTTCAAAATTGGTGATACTGTTTCCCCTTGTTTCTCGTTTTTTCTTTAACTTTTTTTCCCCAGGTAATTTCATCTGTATCGTTTTAAGGACATTTAAATGTTTATCAAGTTTTAAAAGAAATTGTGAATCATTTTGATTTCTTTCTTGTTCCTAAATAATTCAGTACGTAATAATAGCAAAACTAACACTGATTCAAATGAAAGCCTGAAGTGAAGCGCAAATGTTTTGGGTTGACAAGAAAGTAATTTCAAATTTTTAATGTAAATTTTTTATATCAAAATTAAGCTTTAATCAGTCAAATACCTCCCATTCTGTTTGATTACCTGTTGCCATTTTTCTGATAACTTCATGATTCCGAGCACTTAGAGTATCTAGTGTTCATCAACAAAAAACTCAGTCATGTAATTTGTGGTCATTATTATTAATAACATTTTTAACATGCAAAAGATTCGCTAGCTTCAATATAAATGATAATTTTAGGGTGCAAGGTCGGGTATGAAAAATGAATCATCTACAATAACATTAATCGAAAGGGATCATCGTCCAAACTTGATGCATTATTAACATAACATTTAATAATGCGCACGAAATTGTTGGGAAGAGATGCAGCTCCTCCATATAGCCCCGACTTTAGTAAGTTGAACTTCGCAGGAGACTGGATTGATGACTCCATCCTCCGCTCCCTATCTTTAAATTGCTGGTGCTGTTAGCTTGGCTTGTAGGAGGAGGGGCTTCATTAAGGCAAGGATCAATAAGGTAGCTGGTTTTGGTTATAGGTTGTAGAGTAAGCTTGCAGAGACTGCCCTTTTCAGAGAAAAAGAATTAACTATTCAGATAAAAAACACAAAAACGGAGAAATTAAAATTAGTCCCGACCTTATACCATATTTCAATTTTACAAAAAATTTTAGTGGTAAACATTTTAATAATATCGTTGACCCCAAATCACACTTGGTTGATTTTTCTTTTTTGCTCATAAGGACCAGAAATTCAACGAGAGGGGATTCATGAAGTTATCATGAAAAGGGCAACAGAAGTAATTGGACAGAATGATTGATAGATTAAAGTTAATTTTTTCTGCAGAAAAATTTCATATTAAAAATCCAAAATTACCTTTTTGACATCCTAACAGTTAGCACGTTCGTTGCCTTTGGCGCGTCAGCATGGCGCTACCTCGTATGCCGGTACCGCTCTGGGATGACGATCGACTATGATAAGTTATATGCTTCATTTTTACTGCGGCTTCAGAGGTTGAACGAAGAGTTTTTTGAGGTATGTTAGTGAACAATTAATTTTATATTTTATGGGCTTGGTTTTTAAATTTGTGTTTAAATATTTTTACATCCATTTTTGAAACTGGCGGACATTGCAAGTATTGCAGGGCCTACGCAGCCTAAGAAAAAGAAAGTAAATAAAAAATTGACTGAAGCCGAAATATTAGAATTACTAGAAAAACACTAAACTTGAATATAAAAGGTTTCTCCGTTTTTCTGGTTTTCAACTAAAATATAAGAAATTTTTTTAATCATTAAAACTCTATTTTGTAATTTGGCTTCTGAGGATGGATATATCAATTTTACTGGCAAAAAAATGTGTTAAAATAAGGCAGAGCATCTTTATATATGTACGTTATCATGTGAGTTTAAGTGAAGTTCTATCAAATCCAGAAGATGAAAGGGGGCTAGATCTGTTTGGTTTCTTTTGCATAGCATCGATATAGAGCATAGGTGGAAAAATTTTTCCAGTGTAAGGTCTACTTCTAATTTTTTTTTTTTTAAGATTTTGTGGTCTACCCAGTGGTGTAGGTGTGGTGAGCAAAGAGGTTTAAGCAAAAAGGTTTACAATATTTAATATAACTTAATAATAAATACGGAAAATGTATTTACCCACATAACTACAATAAAATTTACTTAACTTTTTAGACCACATTTAAAGCAATACACAAGATTCAAAATAATAATAATAACCACAAATATAGTAATATCAAATGATATATTTGTTACGAAACAATTCAAAATTTATTAAAAACAATCATTTTTATCATAAGTTAGTGCTCAGAGTTAGTAGAAGACTTAATCTGCATACTGTCAGCCAATCTAGAATATTTTAGGATATAATTAGTAACTGCTAATCTTCAGGCGGTCTCCCCAAAATGTCTTGGCAGTCTACCTCGATCGGCTTAATGCTCACCTCTGATATAGAGCGATACGAGGTTTATCAAAACCGAGCTTCATAATTTTAAACCACTTTGAAGAAGAGTTAAGACCCCCCCTCATTTAACTTCCTCACGGTACTATATTTTAGAACTCTTCCAGATTTAATTATATATCTTGCCCAATGAAAATGAAGAGAAAAAAGTGCATTTATTCCATTAAGAAAATAACAGCTGTTTGTATTTGGTAAAAAGGAGCATCGTATGAGATGACCAAACTTGTGTGTGCGTATGTGACATTGCTATTATAAAGTTAATTATCTTACTATAAAATTATTATTCCATATTTATGCTAAAAAAGTTATTGGCTCTGAAAAAATTAATTTCTTGAAATCATTTCAACAAGGAATATTATAAATTTATAATACATGTATGAATTTAAAAACAGCACACATATATACACTAAAAGTTTGCTACTTATACTTAGGTGTACAATCTTTTATTTGTTTGCTTATTTGTGTTATTTTGCAAAGACATCGGGGCACATGAAACATTGCGATATGTCCTTCAATATGGCAACTGTTTTTAACAGAACAAATAGTTTAGTTCAAATTATTCTACTACTCATCAAAGGATTATCATTATTTTTCAATATTATTTTCGTAAATATAACATTTAAATCACTTACATGTTCATATTTTTTTAAAAAAATCCTTCTGAATATTCCATCAACATACCAGAAACAGCCGGTGCTTTTAATTTATTTCCGCTTTTCCAACAACGGGAAATTTATTCAAAAAACCTTTCTGTGAACTTTTTTTACAATTAAAGATCAGTTATTCAATATCAGGAACTATTATTTTTTACAATTAAAGCATCAAAGTGTTGCTGAAAAGAATTACTATCGTTCTTACTTTGAAAATCTTTAAAATGGGAAATATCATTTTAAAATTATATAATTATATTCCCATAATGTCACGATAGCCTGTATAATATTTGTTTCAAAGATTTTAACTTTGTAATGATTGAGTAGTGTATGCTCACAGAATATCGAACTATCTTGATCCTTACGTCTTTTGGCTACAAAAATAGTCCTATTGTATTTCATTGGTCGGTAGAAACGTCTTATGTCATTTCTTCTGTCTCTCTAAAAAAGGTAATTTTCTAACTTAGTTTTGGGTGAGATATTGCTTCATTACTTAGCTATCAACACACAAGGGCAGTGCTTCACAAATTTTCAACATTTGCGATCCAGTTTTCAATCATAATTTTCCTCATGCACCCTCCGTACAATAACATTGAATTGAATTCAATAATGCACTTTGACGCTAAAGCTATAATATACGATTTAAATTATAAACCTACAGTTTATCAGGTAAGTATTAAATTTTATATATGACAAGCCCATGGGAGTCACTTGTAAATATTATGCTTGTTCTTAATTTAATATTAATAAATTAATTATCAATGCATTGCGTATTACTGACACACTTATAAGTATATTATAAGATTGTAAAAGTGTATTTTATTTTTTACTAAGTCAGAATGTATTTTTTTCTTCCTTTCAGTAAATTAATACTCTTAAAAATAAAGTTTTATTTTCGATATGCTGGCACCTTGGGGATGTTAATACGGCCCCCAAGGGGGTTGCGCCACCCTACAGATTGAGAAATGCTGCACTAATGTTGCACAGAAATGCATATGATTTACGAGAAGATAAAGAAGAATGTAACGCACGACAGACACACACAAGTGCGTGCGTGCGGGTGTGTGTGATGCCAATACTTTTTCTCTTAAATATTTCTAAGCCATAAGCTTTAACCAAGGCATAAATTTTCACGTATGATATGCATATTGTAACCGCGGTAGCCGAGTGTTCATGGTGCCAGAATTAATGAACCAGCATGTTTCTGTCGAGTCATCAGACAAGCTATCATTCTTGTCACTTGATCGTGGTTTAAAAATACAAAATCCGTCACCATTAACTCTCATGCAGCCCTGATTTAATTTTTGTTTAAATCGCTGTTTGAAGCTGCACTATTCTAGGAGAAATCTCGCAACCTCAATCAAGTAACGAGGATTAAGCATGATTTGTACCCTACTCTCCAAATTTACACACTTCACACCAACATAAGAATTTTGAACCTCGACAGATTTAACCTAGTTCATTATCTTTATACTGTGTGTCTGCAGGACACTAAGGCTCGAACCCACGACTCGAGAAAGCTGGTCACGAGTTCAGGGCCATGGCTACTCGACTACCACAGCTCGCGGTTACTCGTGATGTTCTAAAGTGTGACGTTACTGAGTAATATAAGTAGTAATACATATGTTTATATATTTTTGAGATAAATTACATTATCCTGTAAAAAGTATTTTGAGAGTTAAAAATTTTAAGATTAGTATATACTTAAGATTTTTTATATTATAATTAATCAATTCCTTATATACTATTTCCCTTTAATTAACTTGATAGTTCATGGATGTAATAAACATTACGTATAATTCCAAATATTTAAATGCAGTACATTATTTGCGAAACTTCGATTATAAATGTATTTTAAATAAATTTTTCATTCGAACCAAAACACGACATAGAACCCCAGTAGCTTTGAATGATCAAATAAACATTAAATGATATTCACACACACGTATAATAGAAGCATTGAAATTCATCCTCATAAATATGATTAATACATTAATTTATGCTAATTTAGTAAGCTGTGTTTTCGAATACATGCTTCTCAAAGCTTTGCATACTTTAATATTTCAACTAAAAATATTTTAATATGATTTTGTACATTTAAAAAAACTTAGAAATCAGAGAAAATTTAAGAAAAAATAAAGAAATTAAATTAAAAAATAAGTTAAAAATTTTTTATAAAGACTTCAACTTGATTTTTATATGCGATCCATGACATTATATATGCAGGGTATCCGGGTTTAAAGTATTCAAAAGTTATAGCTTATATTATTACTGAACTACCCATCAAAATGCAATTAAATGTTCATACGTGGATTGAAAAACCCTCCGAGATTTTTAGGGTTTAATCCGGTCGGCCGCACTTGCACGCAATATTCCGCAATCACAGAAGATAAACTTGTTACACTGACTTCATTAGTAAAGATGTGGAAGCCACAGCAAAAGTTTCAGCTCTTACTTTCGGTTAATGGAATTTAAATCAGTCATGCGTGAACTGAATGAGTCACATTCGAGCAGAATGGAATGTCGATCCTCCGGCATCAAAATCTATCCACCAATGGGAAAGAAATTTAATGAAGACGGAAACTTTGCTATCTCAAACTGGCGAGTGAGTTAGTGAGTGAGTTAATATTAACGTCGCACTGTTCAGCTACACGAGGGCTTTTGGCGACGGACCACGTAATTTTGAACCATGGTCAAGTGACGTGGACGACACCTGAGCTGGCACCCCCCTCTCCTAACTACCACACCACACCAACGGGAGGACGTTTCAGCTCTCGACAGATTTAACGTGGCAAGTATCCTTAAGTTTACGTGTTGGAAGATACTGTTGATCGAGTGCGTGACTCATTTTGTAGGAGTCCTGATAGATCTGTTAGGCAAGCGAGTAATGACATTCATTCTGTTCGAACACTCCGCTGTACATGCATGACTGATTTAAATTCCGTATACCAAAATACACATCGCACCTTTTGTTTATTGTGTCCACATCTTTACCAATGAAGTCAGTGTTACAATTTTATCGTCTGCGATTGCCGAACAATGCACGCACGTGCGGCTGATCGGACTAGACCCAAAAAATCTCGGGTTTCCGATGCACGAATGAACATTTTATTACATTCTGCTGGGTAGTTCCGGAATAATAAGCCATAACTTTTAGGTACTTTAAGCCCGGTCACCCTGTAGTATTAAATAGGATTTGAATGCATTAAAAATAAAATATAATATATAGTTATATTTTAAAACTGAATCTCGTTTTTTTTATTTTCAATGCTACATATATTTTCTTTTTTGTTTCTTTTAAAGCACAACTAGTTGGATAATTTTTCATGGTTTTGTTATCTTTCGTAAATGCAAATCAGTTATTATTAATAATGATATAATATTTTCCCACTTTTTCAATGTTGAACTTCAAGAGTATAATACAATCATAGCCAAAAGATTTTAAAATATTTTAAAAACTTAAATTATTTAAAATAATTTTATCTCGAAGTTATAGACAAATAAGAGTTAAGAACAGCTTATAAACTCAAATATGTAAAGAAATATTTATCATTAATTAAATATCTATATCAAATTAATACCTTCGTTTATCTATTATAAATATTTGAAAGCGTTATACTTAGAATACTTTTTACTGTACACTTAAGCCCAATTATCTGACCTAGAAACAGTGCAATAAATTTAATGCTCATGAGTTGAAATGACAATGAAACAACGAAAGAGAATTTTTTTTTAAATTTCTTAACCTCAATAGGCGTTTTCTTTTGGGCGTCTGGAGTGTAAAACAGTCCTCAATCCCATATCGTGAGAGTTTATGATGTTGGGCATGTCAAAAGTGGTGTTTTCCATTCTGCTGAGTGGCATGATGGCGATTGGTCGGGCGATGGAATCCGGGAGGCGTGGCTATGGTTCTTCATCTGGGTGGAAAGTTTTTGAGTTTTTTGGCTTGGCTGAGAGCTAAGAGATTGCTCTCTGATTGGATGTTGGGTACAGTGAACATTGACTCCGATTGGCTGCCCCGGGGCTGATCTTAACCTCAAAGAAGTTAGGGGGTCTTTGGGAAACTGGATTTTATGAAATCCGCCGTCCCATATCGAAAGTAGTTGAATCATTAAAAAGTGGTAGTTGGAAATTCTAATGCACATAATGTAATTATAGTTCACTATTGTTCTTAAAAATCTATTGTCCGAAATGTTCAAAATGTTTAATCATGAGTTCGTTTGCTGTCTTGGGTGAAATAGTAGAGAGTCTTGAGAGTTCGTTGTGGCTCGCGAGGAGCCGTGCTTTCCTTAGCAGTGTGGTTGGAGCATGATGATTGATGGGGTGACATCGGAGGTGAAGCGCTTGTCCGGAGGAGTGACGTCATCACGTAGAGGAGCGGGCTGTCAGTCTTGATGGATGGCCTTTCTGTCGTTGTCGATCCAGTTGTGTGAAAGAGGGCACTTCTATTGGATGTTAGCAGAAAGTGAGAATCCTCTCTAATGGCTGTGCCGAAGGTTGTGCAGAAAGTAGTGGGGGAAAGATTGAATATTTCCTGATAGATGCATTGAATTTAGGATTGATGGGAATTTAGAGTAAATTAGAGTTTAATGAAAATTTAGAGAAAAGTAGATTAAAATTTAGTAAGAGGGGGTTCATTCGCCGATTGGTGAATGAACATTTAAATAAATTAAGGCGGATTGTAGGAGTCTAAGAGAATTCTCCTAGGTCTTTTGAGTATTCAGAGGGGTGTAATTTTCTAGATTGATGATGTTGGTATTATTGATGTTGGGGAGATTGTCATAAAAATTTTTGGCTAAGTCTTGTATATGTTTTTTAAAAGGAGGTATTTTGATGGCTCTGTAAATATTTTCGTTTGAGTTGTATCTGCATGCTCTTACGATACATCGGATGATAGAATTTTGTGCAGTTTCTAGGATTTTTATGTTTGTGTTAGCTGCGTAGCCCCATATGGGACATCCGTAGCTCAGAATTGGACGCAAAACGGCCGTATAGAGAAGTACCTTATTGTATAGATACATATTGGAATTCCGGCAAATTAAGGGGTAGAGTTTCTTTAATGCGATCCGAATTTATCGCGCGCATAAAGAATATGAGGCTTCCATGTGAGGGTTTTGTCAAAAGTAATTCCAAGGTACTTGGTTGTTTGAGACCAGCGTAGTGGTGTGGAATATAGAGTGGGCGGCGCAATTGGTTTGCGAGCTTTAGTGAATAACACCGCAACGGTTTTATCCACGTTGATTTTAATTTTCCAGTCATTGAAGTATTTTTCGAGTAGGGCCAGGTGTTTGTTTAGTGCAATTGTGACTGATTTTGTATTTTTGTAAGTGGCTGAGATCGCAGTGTCATCAGCATATAGATTAATCATAGTGCGTGGGTGTGAAGGTATATCATTAACGTAAATGTTGAATAACACAGGTCCCAAAAGGGAACCCTGTGTTACCCCAATGTTGACGCGGTGTGTAATTGAGAGCGTGTCGTTCACTCTGACTTTGTATTTCCTGTTAGTGAGGTATGAGTACAGAATATGAATAATAGCAGGTGGAAAATTATACGTAATAAGTTTATAAATGAGTCCGTCTATCCAGACACGGTCAAATGCCTTTTGGATATCCAGGAAGACAGCACCAGTGGTCCTGCCTCTCTGAAATCCTGAGGAAATTTTTTCCGTTAATCGGAGTAGCGGGTGGTAAGTAGAAAGTTGTTGAGTGAATCCAAACTGGTTAGGGTTTAAAAAGTTAGTGCTATAGATGTGATTTTTGATTCTATTTAAAATTATGTGCTCAGCAAAATTGCTGAGCTCTTAACCTCAAATACGCTCAGATGTCATTTAAAAAATATTTCTACCATAAAATCTGGTGTATAACGAGCACCTATAATTTTGAGCTGCATTTTTTAATTTTAAAGTATATTCGCTGTGTAACGCGCGCCCCCTTTTGTACGAAGAAACGTAAATTGTATACATGCAATACAATTATGCTTAAAAGCCATTTATTCGAGGTATTATCCTAGTCTTTTGAAAAAATATGTAGAATGCTTTAAGAACAACATATCTTAAGTTCATAAAGTATGTCATTTCTTTTAACTTGAGCAGTACTTCGATATATGTAGAAGTCTAATTTTAGTTTATGCTTATATTTTTTTTATTTATACCAGGACTATAACCGCTCACCTATTAATTTCAATCTTATGTTTTGTGATAAGTATGGGCGTTATACGCCGGATTTTACGATAATTGTAAAATGATTAAGTTTATTTCATTTTTAAACAGTAGATTAATAGAAACATTGTATCATAAAAAAATATTTTTTTATTCGTTACCAATATGACATTGTTTTTCTCTCTATGCTAAGTGAAAATAATATATTAGCAAAACAATTCCCTTAAATTGCTTTTATTTTACCTTTGTTGGGTATAATAATAAATGTGCACTGCTTTTTATAAAGTATTTTATATTGATGACCTAATAAAGTTTCCTATCTGTAAATACAAATTTTAGTGAACGAATTAAGCTATTCTCAAATAAAGTTCTCATGCTACAAAATAATGAAATTTCAATTATTCTTTTATTAAATAAGAATTATTAAAATTATCATGTAGTTTAGTTCACACTAGAAAATTGGATTCAAATTCTAAACATATCTACCAGAAATATCATACAAAGATATTTCGAAGAATATCAATTTAATTTTTCAGCTTAAAAAAATTCATAAATAATCAATTTCTTAAAGTATCGTTATTTTTATAGAATGACTGTGGAATAAATTTTTAAAAATTTTCTGGCATAAATTCTAAATGTTTTCGTAACAAGATTTTGGAATTACCATAAATATTTAATTAAATTTCTCCTTTTTTATGAAACAGGTATTCTAATAATAATTTTTTCAGCTTTAATCCGCTTAAGTACCTTTTAGTTAAAAAAAACTAATTAATTTCTTACTCAATATTAATGTACAAAAAATTTTTAATAGACAAATCCCATCTTATTTTCATCAAAAGAGATTTAAAATCAAGGCTTAAATAAGTTTTTGGATTATCGTCATTCCAGTATAAACTCATCATATTATAAACAGAAATTCAACTTTAAAAATTGTAAATCTAATTACAGAATCATATTTTTTTTTACTACACAAATAAAAGAATCAGATTTTTTTTTTCATTTTTGAATCTATTTGCAACTTTTTTTAAATATCAACTCTTTATCTTATTAAAAAAACGTCTCATTTGATTTTGTTCTGAAGTAAAGACATGTTATAAATGAATTAAATATTAGAGGCTTCAATAAATAGAAATAAATTGTTTTTAGTTAGTTTTTTTCTGGGTTCTAGGTTTTTTTTTCAATTTTTTTAAATTAATGTTTTCTAATGTTACAAAAATGAAAGAAATTCGATTATCGATCACCAGACAGTTTTAAAAAATTTATAAATGTATTCTAACATTTACGTTTCCACAAGGTAAGAATGAAATTATGATTTATTCTGTTTATACATGAAATTAACTTAAATTGGTTATTCATTTTAATTCTAAATGAATACAATTGTGGGTTCCTAAAGCATACAATTTTTTTAAATAACTTTGTATGTACTTTCTGCAAAACCACTGGATAAATAATTAATATCCCATGATTTATATTAAATGAATTGAGGATATAAACTAGTTTAATAATTCATAACGAAATACTTCAGTGAAAACTATAAAAAACTGCATATGTTTTGAGTATTGCTAGTTTACAATACTTTATGTTGTTATATTATAACAAGTAATATAAAAAATTTTTAATCAATTCCTACTTTATTAGATAAAAAAAATTTATGAGTTACTTTTTATTAAATAGTTACAATTAATATTAATATGTATATACATATGACAAAAACACAACATTAAGTGGCAATCAATTTTTATTAAGGATCATTAAAGTATTGTATTGTCATTCAAAGCAATCGTTTATATAAAATTTCAGTTCAACTGAATGTTTTAAAGCGTGAAAAAAAAACCTTTAAAGTTTTTACCCAAATCGCTAAAAATGAAACCAACGTGGTTGTATCTGTAATTCTTTAAATAATTAGTTTCAGTCTATTAATTTTAATTAATTTTAATTAATCTATCGTATTATCACCCAAAACGATAGTGTAAAGAAAATTTCAGATCAAACGAGCGCTTTAAAATGTGGGAAAAAACCTATTAACCCTTTATCTACCGCATTATGATTTACTGCAGTTTTTTTCATGTAATATATTTTTTTGGATCTCTACATTGAAAATTAAGGGATATACATAAATAAAATACTCAACTTTGGATAATTTAATCCGATACAGCTATTGAATTAATTAAAGATATTCAACTGTAAAATTAATTATATACACTGTTCACTGAAAATAAAAAGTCTAATCGTTTTCTAAGTTCTTCATTACCATACAAAAATAATAAGACACTTAAATTTTGACATTAACTATTTTTTCGGGACAAAAATGATAATTTTCACAATCCGCTGAAAACACCGTCAGCTGAGAACGGAATTTCTGCTATAAAACTATTCATCCTCCCCGCTAAAATACTTATCATAGAACCCGTGCTGCTATATATCTTGAAAGAATAGATTTCAAAGAATATTCATGATAAGTATCATCAGAATATTCGTAAAAATAGTTATTCTATGTAATTTTAAATTGAGTGGTACTTATAAGTACCGTCAGTAGGTAAAGGGTTAAAGTTTCGACACAAGTTGCCAAAAAGGTCACTAAGTCACCAAGAATTATGCCAACGTGGCTGTATTTGTAATTCGTTAAATAATTAGTTTTATTCAATTAATTTTTTAATTATAGTTAAATTACTGTATTTTCATCCAAAATAATCGTGTATATAAAATTTCAGCTCAATTGAGCACTTTAAAATTAATTTTATTAACGATTGAGATGTGAACAAGATAAATAAATATATAGAAATTGTCTAATAGTAGGAATTGAAAAAGAAAATCATTGTGTGTCCCTTCAATTTCTTCCTCATTTGCTCTAAAAGTCTAATATTTATCATTTAATCGATGTTAATTATAACACTACACGAGTATATGTACTGTATATCACATATACAATACTCGACTATATGTACTGTATACACGAGTATATGTACTGTATACCGCATATACAATACTCGTGTATATGTACTGCATACACGAGTATATGTACTGCCACATGTATTAATAAATTAAACGTTCTTTGTAAAAGAATTTTAATAACATATTAGGCAATAACGGTAGACACAACAGCTCTGAAGCAATACAAAAGCTAGTTCGATATTAATACAAAAATACTACAAATTAATATTTGAAGTCTACCAATTACATTTTTTGCTGAATATTGCTTTTTTATGTTACTTCGAATCTTGTAACAAATTTTGCATTCGATTGAAAATCGAACTTTGTGTGTAACTTTGAGTGTAACTTTTATAAAAATAAACTTAGTGACTGAAGAAAAGGAGTAACATCTTGAAGGGAACGCGTTTTGTTTTAAGACCATTAAATATTTTTTTTCTTATTTCAACATTCTAAGTTTAAAAAATTAGAATTATGATTACTCTCATGTCCATTTATATTCACATTCCAATGACAAATAAAAACTTTTAGCGGATTTATCTCAGAAAGAAAAAAAATAACTTGTTTTTTTTCATTCCAAATGCTGTTTTTTTTCTACTGTGCCAAATGTTTTGCTGTTTTTTCCAACTATTACTATCACTACATGTTTGAATCGAAGCAATACATGTTTGAATCGAAGCAACTATTTTTTTAATAAAAAAAATAGTTTAATTTTGAATTTAAACATTTTTTATGGAATTTTCAATTAGCATTTATAAAAAACTGTACTTCACAAATATCAATCATGTTATCAGAAAACCCATACCAATTTTTGTTATACTTAGTTTGACGTACTTGTAAATCAAATTCCATGTGTGTTTGTCAATTATTGTAGGAGGAGTAGCATTTTAAAAGCCTCCTTTTTTAAAATATTTCCTTAAAAAAATAAATTGTTAGTCTTTCATAGCATTTTGAGCACTAAAACTGCTTTACGAAATCCATATACACAGGTTACAAGCAAAACGCCTGTAAAAACCATTAAATCGAAGATTTTAGTATAAATCGTACCATGTGCTCTTAAAAGAAAGGTTTTTTTTTAACCGTTAAATATTTTTTTATCTTATTTTAACATAATAATTCAATAACTCAGCAAAGATTAACCATCCTCTTCGAAATCAGGACTATAAATAAAGATTTTCAATGTGAATACAGTCCCCTCCACAGGTGGGCATCCCAGGGCTTGAAGCATGTCGTCTGCTCGCGCAAGTTGCGCAAAATACCGCGCGCTGAGTGATTCCCCACGCAGTTGCCGAAACGTCCAGGACTTTTCACGCTGGTTACACCGGACCAAAATGTGCTCGCTTAGAACATCCCTCCTCTCGTAGTGGTGCTGTGTGTGCCCCCGCGTAGGTTAAGTGTCCGCTTCCGTCGGTTGTGCTGAGTTGTACTGTAGCGTAAATAATATTTTATGCAGATGTTATAAAAAAAAAAAGAAAGGATTTAAAAAATCAACGAACACGTGGAAAGCAGTTAATTCTTTGGATTAATTTTCCGTCTGTGTTTTGTGCACGTTAAGTGTTATTAAAAGGCAAAGACAAATTTGAAATTCTGCTTGTGGAGTTTATATGAAGTGGATTGTGTGATAGATGCCTTAAAACGCATTCTAAAATACATCGAAATTGAAGCATTTTCTTAATAGGTATTAAATTTGAAAACTGGCAAAGAGAGCAAAATATTATACTGATGGATACAAATTTATGTTTGAAATAATAAATTTATTTGAAATTCTTATGTATAAAAAAAATAAAAATAGTGTTGTGCTTCTACGTGAACCGAAAAATGAAATAAATTATTAAAAATAAACTTCAGAAGGTAAGCTTTGAAAATGATTATTTTTCGATAAACTTTTAGCTAACTTGTCGATAAATCTTTTGCTTCAGATTTGCGTACTGAAATTTGAATCAATTAAAATCAGCAGTAAAAAATAATGTTTTTAAATACTAAATTAAATTCTTAATTTTTTAAAAAAAATTAGAGAAAAAAACTTAATTTGATTGAATTTAGTTATGTTTTTTCTCACAGATTAATTTTTAAATACAATTAAGGAATATTAAATATATATCTAAGGAATATAAATATTTCAAGATTCAAGAGTATAAAATTCAATGAATTCATGTTTTGAATTTATATTCCGCAGTTTTTGTGACAGAATATATATATTCTCACACGAGAGCAGTTTGGAATATTTTTCAATCACTAATTCTTCACTTATCAAGTAAAACTGAATAATTTTAGGTTGTATATGCTTATTATTTAAGAAGAAAATTAACGAAATGGTTTTCTGACAATGAAATATTAATAAGAAAGTATTATTTTAGTTATCTACTCATACAACGAAATTAATCTCATATTACTACTAGACATATACTAATTTCAAATAAAAGAATAATTAATTCATATTTGTTAGAAATATATTTTAGAATTTAGCTCAAGTTTTTATTTATTCCTTAAAAACCCAAATTTTATAGTCTGTACGTTTTAGGTAGAGAGTTAATGTATTTTTAAATCAATATATTTTTTCAATTTGACTCCGCTAAGTACCTAATATTATAATCTAAATAACACTTTCATTTCGTTATTATAATTACATTATATTTATTATTAGTGTTTTATTAAACTAATTTATATTTTAAAACAAATTTCATGCTTTAAATTGGTAATAAGTGTTATAGATTTAGTTATATTTACCTTAAAAGAATAAGCTGTATCTAAAACTCAGTGAAGGATAATATATTTCTAAAAGCTTACAACCATTTGCTTTTATATACAAAAAACAATAATTTGATCTGTAATTTAATAATTTGAGTATTATGTTGAAAAAGATTCTTTTGAAAAATAATTATATTCCTTAGTTATCTAGTATGTTGCGTGAATAATTACTAATTCAATTATTCTTCATTTTTAAGCCTAACGTTTTTCATTTAATCTATTCTATCTTTCTTTAAACTATAATGCTCTCTTTCTAGTTTTTTAACGTTAAAATAATAAGAAATTTAAGTCTACACAGCGTTGGTAAGATTTTTAAAATATTGTATCTTTTGTTATTCCTTTTATTTTAAAAAATATATAAAAAATTATTTTTAAATGCATAAATCTAAATATGAAATAAATTAGAATAACAGTACTTATTTAAAAATTTTCAAATAAATATTAACTGTATCCACTCCCTAAGTGCATCAAAAAGATATTTTTCAGTAAACCATCCTGTTTTATTTTCTGGGAGCAATAACTGCTTTCACTTCGATAAAAAAAAGTGAATGGAATTTAATAAGAAGAGTTCGAATATGTTTGATAGAACGTAAAATTTTAAGAATTTACAGAAACTGAACTACACGACTTCAAGTATTTCTGATGATATTCATGTAAGTTGCATTTTTCAAGTGAAAAATATTTCAATAATATTATTTTATCGGAGAGAACAAAAATACAGAAACATTTTTGATAACACAGATTCTTAAACCCCTACCGTAGACTTTTATCCCTAAAACACTCAATAGAAAGGGAAAAAAAGACAATAAAGAGTAACCGGTTATTGCACACTGAAACAAGATCATCCATTCTTACTGCTTAATAAAAACTATAAAGAAATCCTTACATTTCCAGTATACCAATTCAAACAACCGTTTAGTTAAATATCGCCATTTTGTTTTCCTTCGAATATAGCTGGATGTCTTAAGCATCAAAAATGTCACTAGATCGTAAGAAATACGCCCAAAAGTCAGATCAATCTGGCAAACAGAAACCTCACTCTTTGGACGAACCTTGTGGAGATTCTGAACCAGAAAAAAATTTCTTGTGTCTCTCCCCAGAGAATCTAAATCGTTCTTGCCAGCAGCTAAATAAGAGTTCGAATCATCACCACCACCACGGACCGAAGAGGAATGAACTGCAAACAAGGACATCAACTGAAAGTAAGGACACCGATTCCTCATCTGGATCTAAGAAACATGCTCACAGATCTCGATCGCCGATTCGAACAAAAAATACACCAGCTCGGTGAGTATGTTTTACAGTTGTTTGTTCTGGCTTAAATAGAATCTCTTTTAATTTACCAGCATGACACAGCTCGTGGTAACACACGTAAAGAATTGCCCAAAAATTATTTAAAACTCTTAATTTCGCATTATAATAAAAAATAGGATAGAATCTCATCAACTTTTTTTCAGATAGAAAATATCTCTAGAATTTATTCAATATTCAGATTAACTATATTATGAAGAACATCCTATTTTTATTTTATCTAAATTTAACCAAACTTCATGAAATAAAATGTGTTCTATAATTTAAGTGGCCTCCAAACCTTTTTGATGGCATACACCTCTAAAAGGAAAACAATTGTAAGAAGTAAAAAATTCAATATATATAAATATATATATATTAAAAGAAAAAATTGCACATTTATTTTGTACTTCTAAATTTTAAAGACGCAGTACAAGTACAAATGGATACATGTAGTATGATGTCATAAAATTATAAGAAAGTTAAAATTTTTTATTTTAAAATATGTTCTCTGAATTATGTTAATGTTTTTTGTCATCAGACAAAACTAATATTAAAAATATTAAAAGCAAGCCAATTTATACATTAATGCAAATATTCACAAAACTACATTAAAACTTATTTTATCAGATGATAAAGCAACAGAATCTAAATTGGAAACGTTTTTCGACCAGAAAATATATCAATATTAACATCATACTTTGATTCCTCTGAAGTAGCAAGCTTATGTATGCCATTTATTTCCAATTTTGACACTGTTTTATC
Source organism: Trichonephila clavipes (assembly GCA_019973935.1). Taxonomy (NCBI): domain Eukaryota; kingdom Metazoa; phylum Arthropoda; class Arachnida; order Araneae; family Nephilidae; genus Trichonephila; species Trichonephila clavipes. Next base: position 115,518 of record BMAU01006582.1, read on the forward strand.
GATAGTTTCTAGTGATATATTTCCTCCCGCCAAATAGTTTAAATACGAAATAGTTTTGTATCTTTATATATTTAAGGGAAAAAACAGAGTGCATATTGATTATTTTCAATTTCTAAGTGTATAATAAATGCGCACGTAGACTTGTTGGAAATAATTTTCAGTCTAAAAGCTTATTTTCAGTTTGTATGTTTTCCTGTTACATTTGACCTGAAAACAATCTTAAATTATCAATTGCAAGTGTGTTACATGAAAAGTTGTGGACTGCTATTGATTGACAAGAAAAACTAAGTTGCAATTAACCTTAATATTTATAACTCATATAAATTTTTATCGTAAGAGTTATTAAAACAAAACTTAGCTTAATAGAAAAATGCCCTGAAGAGGTTTAGAAAAGAATCATCAAAAAAAAGTACAAAAAATGATATAAAAGGACGAAAATTTACCTGAATAAGTATGGAATCTTTAATTTGAAAACTATAATCAGAATTTATGCATGGACTAACAATGTAAATAGATATCCATTAAAAGATTATGTGTTACTAGAATACTGTTTATTAGTAAATTGTTCGATTTTTTTTACAACTTACTTTTATCATTGATACGTGTTTCTGTAACTTCTTCCAAATTCTTATGCATTAAATGTTGTATCTCAACCTATTTAAATGAAAAATGGTATTAATAAACTGAAAAAAATTTAGATTTTGGTGGCTGTTCTACGGATTGAAAATTGAATACTTTGCTAATTCAAATGAATAATGATTCCATGTCATATTTCAAAAAAGGGATCGAAAATCCCATTTAGGCTATTAGTACTATCCGTTGTTTCAATAGTAATAGCTGTTACTTTTCTTCAGCAACTAAACATGTTATAAATTTTTGGTTTTCAATCCTTTATCCGGATTCATACTTACAATTTTACATCGCGTAGCGTTATGTGATAGAGCCGTACGTGATCTCTATTCAAGTTCAATGAAGACGTAGTTGGAATTCACAGACAAAGTGATAAAAGTATTTTTGTTAAAACTTGTGACCTTCATTATGAATGCAATTCTATTTAAGTTATTGATTACTGTTATAGATTTAGTTGTTTCAGCAAAACATATAGTTTGAATTATTAAATAAAAAAATATTTAAACCACTATTGTGTGTATACGAATTTTTTTATATAAAAAGTCTTTCGCATTTTAAATTTTTCTTTTTGACTCCTGTGTTTATTCTAATTGCTCAAATAAGCTGCATAGAAGTGAAAAATATGAGCAGTAATACGAAGTAGAATGGAGGAAAAATATGTTTCACATTTAAAGCAAGGCTTAAGATGAACATCCCATATAGAAAGCTTTCATAGAGTATATAAAGCCTATAGACTTTAAACAAAAAATAGTTTTTTAAAAAAATATGCCATATTGTCTGAAAGATGATATAAAACTAAATACAGCTCCAGACAGGAAATATTTTTATTTTGTCTTAGACGGTTTTTCAATTTAAAATATTTTTGAAAGGCAAAAGATTTGTTTTGTTTCGAGACGTGTGCTACTAACTCTATTCTTATATTTTATTTTTTTTTATTTGTAAATGAAATACTGAGCATATTTTACTGTATACTTTTTTTTATATCCAAAAATGTTATTTTTAATAGCATTTGAAGGATATAAAGTTTGAAATAAAACATATAAAGTACATTATAATATAACTAGAAGAATAAATGTGTGTTTTAAAACAAAATATTGAAATGCTTCCTAAATTTTTATAAATATAACTTTTCATAGACTTATAAAGCGTTAGATTTGATATTAAAATATATCCTTTCAAAAAAATTCTTTTTTTCCGAAATACATTCTTCTATTTTCCTCCTTATAAATCAAAATATTTCAAAATTTTTAAATATCAAAAGCAGAAAACGATTCTAAATCTATATAAAGCACAGAAGGAAAATAATTTTTTTATGATTCTTTTCTTGTTTCACTCCGTAAATTTTTAAAAATGTAAATCATTCTCCAGTTTCAATCTCTGGCTTTAAGAGCAAGTATGTGAAAATTTATTTCCACGTGACTTTCTTTTTCTTAATAAAAAATTATATAAACTATTCACTAGAAGTAAGTTAAATACAAACATTTTTAAATGATATTTGCCTTTTAAATTGCTTATAAGTGCTTTAATGAAATATTTTATTGAAATTCTTTTGTCGTTACGCGTTTTTTACTTGATTATAATAAAAGAGTAACGAAGTTTTCGTGACGAATGAAAAGATTAAGAAAAAAATAAGCATTTCCCCCTGTGGAAAAACAGAAAATTAAATAGGTAAGGGAGGAAAAATGAATTTAATTTCGAAAGAAAGGGGGAACGCTTTTGTAAAATAAAATGAAACGTATAAAATGGAAGCCAAATTTTTTTTAAGTATACAAAGATGTTTTCAATGTCAAAAAATATAAATTTTTGTTGTTCGGCATTTTTCGATTTTATCAGTATTTTGTTTATAATCTTATATCTGCAATTATGTTTTTTATAAAGAATCAGTGTGTAAGCAGAACATAGGAAAAAAGTGGATTAAATTAAAAATTTAATTAAATACAAAACATAAAAAAGTAAAATATATACTACTTAACAATTTTTTTCAAATGTTATCAGCATGGATGGATCAAAATTATCTTCATGTTTTATTTTATAGTAAATTCATACTTAGAAATTATTTCTTAACTATTGCTTATTAATAAATAAATTCGAATGTTTGTAAAAGAAGATTCATCTGATGGAAAAAATTAGTTTAGCTGAAGGCAAGCTGTTTTATTATAAAATAGATGAATTTTATACGTAAATATATAAGTGAAAAGGGTCCGTAAAGTTTTGTTCTTTTCATAGCTAATTTCAACTGAGAAAAGTTTATATTTTGAACAGTTATATTTGCTTTGAACTATGTAATTCTATAAGATCAGATAAAATACAGAAAATAAAGAATATAAACAATTTTTTTTTCATTTTTATTATTATGAAAAAGATGAAAGAAATTACATTGATTAAATAGAAAAATTAATTAAATATAAACAAATTCATTTAAATGCTTATGTTCAATATATATGCATTAAATAAGTATGAATAAATATTATGTAATATAATAATACAAGTAAACCAAGATTTTTAAATATTTTTAGACTTTTCCACGTAATTAGGCAAAAATACTATCTGAATATAATTTATTTTTAAGATATAACAATTGAGATAGTTAAAAAACCAATTATATAAAATTTTAAGAATTTATTTCACATAAAATAATTAAAAAAGAATAATTATTTTGAAAAATATCGATCGCTGTTTAGTAGCTGATTCAAAATTGAATAGTTCAGTAAGTTAAAATTTACACCAAAAAAGCATATTTGCAATTATTTGTTCACATATTATTAAATGATTAATCTATTAGCAGCATAGTCCTCCTTTGAGGAAACTTTGTTAATATGTTTCTTTAAATTAAATTAATAAAAGTATTATAAAATATTAAAACCAATTAAATTATGTTTGTATGTGTGTGAAATTGGTTGGTGATTTTTTTTTCCTAATCCTTAATCTCACCCCTGGCGTCTCTCTATTCTCTCTTCTTCTCTATCTCATCTAAGAATATAGTTCGATATTAAATTATTAAATTAGAAAAGGAAACTAGATTCAGCTCCATGAATATCTATAAAATTAATCACAAAATTAAAACTAAGCATAAATATAAGCTGTTTTTTAGATCTTATAGAAAACGTAAAATATATTGTTACGTAGATCCGGATTCGAGGATTTTATGCAAAACAGTAGAGAGATCCACTACTTTCTAGAAGAATCCAGAGGGAGGGTCTCAAACTCGTCCACATGGTCCCCAATGACGCCAAAGTCGCCAAATTGGTGGTCAACTTGGTCGTTAAATATGATGCCACCTTGGCTCTATCGCCGAGTTCTCATTGAATCACCCTATAGCGTAAGGAACGGCATTGCTTATGAATAATACAATTTTAATATAAAATAAATCTAACAGAGTAATATAAATGCATTACGCATTACGCATCCAAATACAAATTATTTACGCTATTTACATAAAATTCGTTACAATATATATATATAATTATATATGTTCAATAATGAATATTAAAAACAGCACCATGTTACTTATCTTTAATTAATAATTGAAGTCTTAATGTTTCAAAATTCTGAAAAGAATGAATGGATTGAAATTAAATAAATATTATTAATTATAATAATTTTTCGAGTATTATATGTCAGCTTTGGGATATATTTTCAATCTCTCTAAGACATTTATATACCCTTTTTAATATATTTCAGTTACTCTCTCAATTCAGGTATAAGTAATAATGTTAAAATTATATAATTAGTTTCTATTTATTGCATTCAAAAAATAATTAAGGTTTTATGTATAGCATATTATGCTGGTAATAAATAAAAAAAAATTCAATTTTTTTTCTTAAAACTGAAAATAAATTCATAGCAATATAACTAATTCCAAACAAATTGAAAAACATAAAAAATTCCATTTTTTTCTAAAATGAAGAGGCTTAAATTCCACCTAATGATGTCGGATTAAAATTGACACATTTTTAATCATACCACGACGTTGTCTGTTCTCCAGTAATGTATTTGTTCTTAAGGTGTACGAATACGTTGAAATGGCCAATTTTTGCAAAAAATCACATTTTGAGTTTTTGATTTTATAGAATAAAGCAATTATTTAGCTCTCCAAATCTGTTCTTATTTGGTTCCTAGGTCACTTAGAATTCAAGATATTTAACAATTAGTAAAGCGCGGAAAACCGGAAGTAGGTATTTAAATAGCCAGAAGTCAGCATTTAAATGCCCTTAAACTGTTCAAACAACATTTAAAAACATTATTTTTTTAAAGTATAATTTTAAAAAAAACTTTTGATAATATTAAAAATAATTACACAATTTGAAAGTATTTGACAAAGTGAATCTGGTAATATTTGTTTTGTTTACTTTCAGCTTCATTTGATAAAAATTCTGCGTATTTAGTTACAAAACAAAAGTTATCAAGTATTATTTGTGTTTGTGTTAAAACACAAGTAAATTAATAGCTCGCATTACTATTTTATAATTATGGGAAATAACAGAAATAAAAGATATTCCCGTAAACGTCAATTCAAAGGAAATAAGTTCTGCAAAAGAGTTTCAGTTTTCAACAACGAAAAGATAAGTATCAATTTTCAAGTATTCCAACTGCAAGTGAATCAAAGCTGATTAATTCTTTGAAACCTGCTGATGTTCCAGAAGACAATGAAAAAAATGTTATTTTTAACTTAAGAGTTTTGTACAATATAATATATATATATTTCATTATTATGCTGTCCTGTGTGTTTTGAAAGAAAAGTTAGTGTTGTGCAAGACTCTGTGTTTGGGTTAGCTTTAAATATGACTTTGAAATGTGAAAACTGTGACTATTCCTTCTCATTATGCACTTCTGAGAAAGTAAACAAACTGCATAGTATCAATCTTGCATTTGTTTTTGGTAAGAGAATCATTGGTAAAGGACATTCTGCGGTCAAAAAACTTTGTTCTGCTATAAATATAGATGTACCATCTGAAAGAGCATTTGGTTTCCTGGGAAAAAAAGCTTGAATTTGCTGCTAACAACGTAGCATGCAATACAATGAAGGAAGCTGCATTGGAAATTAGAAGTAACGAAACTGATACTGAATTTTCTCAATGTGGTGTGTCGTTGCACATGGCAACGAAGAGGATATTCCTCCTTGAATGGATGTGTGTCTGTTATCTCGATAGATTGTGGAAAGGTGTTAGACGTTGAATTCATGTCAAAAGTGTGTAGACTTTGCAATTCCAAAAACAAAAAACACCATTCATAATTGTGCAAAACATATAGGGTCATCTGGTGCTATGGAACCCCTGGGTGTTTTTCGAACGATCTGTCGAAATGAGAAAATTACAGTATGTAAATTTTTTTGCCAATGGAGACTCTAAGGGGTATGCCTCTGTAAAAGATATTTATGGTAAAAATACTGTAGCAAAATACGAGTGTATTGGACACATACAAAAGCGTGTCGGAACAAAACTGAGGAAATTGAAATCCAAACGAAAAAAGATCTAGGAGGTCGAGGAAAACTGACGGATGCCTTTATCGATAAGTTACAGAATTACTATGGCATTGCTATCCGTGACAAAGTAAATAATTTACAAGGCATGCAACGGGCAGTCATTGCAGCATTTTTCCATTGTTGCTCTAATGCAAAACAGCAAATGCATGGCCAATGCCCTGTTGGACCGGATAGTTGGTGTAAATGTCAACAAGCCGTATCAAAGGATAAGATCTACATCGATAAATCTAAAGGATTTCCCCCAAATCTGATCAACATAATCAAACCAACATATATGAAATTATGTGATCAAAACTTATTAGCAAAATGTTTACCAGGAAAAACACAAAACTCTAATGAATTTTTTAATGGAATCCTTTGGAAATTTTTCCAAAAGATGTTTTTGTTTCATTAACAATACTGCAATTAGGAGGATACATGGCTGTAATTCAGTTCAATAAGGGATTTCAGGGATTGATAGATATCTTGAAACATTTCGGAGTGACTGTTGGTGTATTAACATTGAAAGGTGTTTCAGAATTTGATGAAATTCGAAAAACAGATTCTAAAAGACATTCTCTGACTGTGGCAAAAGTTGCCAGAAAAAAAATAGATTAGCTAAAAAGAAAAAAATGATTAAAAATGAGCTGATAGAAGGTGTAAGCTATAAAACTGGTGAATTTTAAGTAAGTAATTATGTAAATAAAAAAAATATGTGATAAATTGTACTAAAAATGCATTTTTCTCGAAATCACTTCTTTCGTATGTTTTGAAAATTTCAAAAATGATAAATCAAAGTATTACCATTAAATAACTTTGAAACTTGGTACCATTTTTTCTCACAATGTTTTCTAGGGCCTGAAGTAAAAGAATGATCATAATAAGAATAATTTTTAAATTATGGCTTGGTATTTGTGTAACGGTGTTGTAAAAAATGGTAAATTTCTTGTTTTGGCTTCTCGACTAGTTGTGGAATTTTTATTATTTATATAATCGTAATATTTTACTCCAGGCCCTAGATACACACATAATGATTATTTTAATACTAAATTTATACAAATTGGGTCAATGGATTTTAATGTAGAATTTTTTAAATGTCTTTAAAATTTCCTCAAAATTTCAAACAAATTTACCAATTTTCTGAAACTTGAAGGATTTATTACAAATATTAGATAAGTATGGTTTATTTACATATAAACTGAAGTTAAAAAGAGTATAATTTTTTTCTAAATGATGCTTTTTTTTAAAAAAAAAAGGCTCCGAACGTATTCGTATACCTTAAAATAATGATAATCAATATATTTCACAAACAGATAAAGAAGATATAATCGGTTTATTGGAGACATTTGTTCGGTGTGTGTGACAAAAGTAAAGTTTAAACTTCAGACATTTAATCTCTAGTTATCAGTTGCTAAATTGAAAAATAAAGATTGGAAGCTTTTCAAATATTATTTTTATGTTTTAAAATATATACAGCTTATAAATGTTTTATAATAGTTAAATAATAATATTTGATAAACAATTCTACTGCTTATATATGTTTTTATTTTATTGAAAAATGACAATTCAAAAATTATATTTCTATGATTTTTAATTTCCTTACTCGCATACGTATACGAATGCTTCAAATTTTCAATACTTTCAAAGGAATGATATTCCTAAAAAGATCATTAGTTTTTTTTAAATAATATTAATTTATTTTTATATTTAATAAAAGAATTTTAGATAATGTGTGTAAAATGCTATCAAATTTCTTTTCGTATAAAAGTGTCTTTTGACGAATTAATTTTATAATTTCTTGCAAATCATTTCGGAGTTATGATCTATCTATTTACAGAGAGAAGAGAAAAAACTCACTCACTCCTTCACTCAATACGAGATCTTCAGAACTATTAGACATATAGACTTGAAATCTTGTAGGTTTGTTTTTTTACCGAGTAGGGATTCTCAAAGAGCGTATTTTGCGAAAATCTTCCGAGTTTGTGGGGCGTTTTTGATCTATTAGATCAGAGACTTTAAATTTGGCAGGTATGATTCTTTTGTTGACTAGAAATCCTCTGAAAATGGTTTTGAGAAAATTAACTCGGGGAGTTAAAGGTTATTTATTGGGAGTTAAGAATATATATATTCCATTTTAGTATCGCAAGTACTATCCTTTTTAAATCAAGGGGTAAAGATTATGAGAATGTTTTTGAATACAATTGAATGTTTAGATATCAACAGATTTAAAAAACCCTTAGACATACAATATCATGGAATACCGAACGATTGTGTGGTAGCTATTACAATGTGTGTTTAAATAAATCGCTTGCTGTTTACTGCTATACTTATAATTGTCCCCTGATTTGTAAAATGGAGTTTGTAAAAAATAATAATACCTCACTCCTTGTAGCAATGATTGTATGATCAGCTGTAGTAGTAATGCAGTATATGTTGACGTTGTGACTCATTTGTGCGGAAGTTCAGGCAGTATTAGAAGCAGTAGTTAACATGCCTCGCAGGAAAATGATTTTTTGAAATGCTTGAATGTGTTGGAAAGGAATTCATTGTGAAAAAATAAAACTGATTCGAAAGAAATATGCTCAACTTAGAAAAGAAAAATCATTGATCTACCAAGAAGAGCATCCCTTAAACATCTAAAAACGGATTACTTTTTAAAATATTTTACAACGAATTGTATTGAATATTCTTTATAGAATGTTTTGCAACGAATTACGAAGAACAATTTTTAATTTGAATTCAAAATAATTAATTGAATTAATTTGACAAATGGTTTTAATTTTGAGGTACCTAGTCAAGTTCGGTGAGAATTTCGGAAGACTCTGGATAATTTTTCCACTATTATTAGAATCGAACGTGCCATCATAATTTCTTATCACACGTATCCAGAAGATATTCAACCATCATAAAATTTGAATTTAATTCACATGCTTAAGTTTACTTCATATTGAGGTCATCTAGTATTAAGAAGAGACAATTAGTGACAAACGTCAAAGCTTTCTACTACGATTAAACAGTGAGAATCTCAAACATCATTTTCCTACTTCATAACAACTTAACAAGGGAACTTACAAGACCCAATTCCCTTTGACGTGCAGTAACCAACATTGTTACGCATAAATCTTTGAAGTCTAACTTAGAATTAATATCCTAATCCTCGTCTCTATCTCAATTCAGCTGGATGTGATACACAAAGCTTTAGCGATTGGGCTCCTTCAGGCCTAAAAGCTTGTGTTTTTGATGAATCAAATAAAAAAATCAATGTATAATGATAAACTCGGACATCTTGTTCAATTTATAAGGGATTTTCTACTGTCAGCATCGTATCCGCTGGCTGAGTATCCTCGCAAACGCCTTTTGTAAATCTTCTTCCGTAATTTTTGTTGATTAATTGTTGATCAAACTCATCTTTGAAGGCAACTTAAGGTATACGACTACGTTCGGAACCGTGATTTTGCAAAAGCGTATAAATGGCTAATATTTATGATATTTGGTGTCGCTTTGATTTGAAAATGTATGTAAAATTGTTTTAAGAATATTATAGCAATAAAAAAAAATTATTTCAGTACAATGTTTTGTTAAAAATGAGCATAGAATGACCAATTTTCAAAACTTTCTCCATTTATGAAAAATGCTTCTGTTGTAATAATAGTTTGCCTGTATATAGCTCAGACCTCTGTACAGAGGCTGAACTAGAGTTTTTGAAATATAATGAAGAAGAAGTGGATTTATTCATATTTTACTACAACATAGGGGAGAAATTTTAAGAAAAAAACACCGATAATTATTTCAATTGGTAGTAACTCTGAAAATAATGTGAATTTTTCAAAATCCTAGTTCAGACTCCCTGGAGAAATTTTTACTTCATATAATCAAAATATTATTATTATGGAAGCATTTTTTAGAAAAGAAGAACATATTTTTTTAAAAAGTTATTCTACGTTAATATTTTGCCAAAATATTGTATTCCAATAATTTTTTTCTCAAAATACCCTTAAAACAATTTTGTACATTTATTATAATCTAAGAGACACTAAATATCATGAAAGTTATCAATTTATGCACTTTTTTAAAATCACAGTTCCATACGCGTAGTCGGATACCATAAAGGCTATTGGAGATTTACCTCGTAATAAAGATTAAGTAATGTGGACTATTTCTGAGATGGCTCTACTTTCTCCAATTCGACATATCAATGGCCCTGGTCTTGCTTCAAGTGTGTCAAAAATCAAAAATCAACCTATTCAATGTCATCCATCGGCTACAGTAACCTCTAGTTGCTGTAGTTCTTTGTTACATTGAGCTTGTAATACCGCCTTCATATAATAAACTTCAGATATAATAACACATACACACTTTCATTATTATTCTTATATACTACAAAACCAGCTATACCAAAACCAGTATATTTTTAAACTTTACTATTACGTAATTTGTCTATCTGTTTAAAAATATTCTGTGAGGTGTTTTTGTGCATTTCTTTGGGTTTTACTTTAAGCTATCTTTTCTAAAATATTCCTTTCGGCAGGAACTTCAGAGTAAAGTTGATACATTTATTACTTAGTTGTGAAATATGGGTAGGGAAGCATTTAGGTGTATGAATGAGCGTGCATAAAGGAAGCAGTAAACACGCATCACGTGTAAAACTATTCTAACATGTCAGAACTTTACAGGAGAAAACGAAAAAGGTATTTGTAGTATACACATATGTATCATGCTTTAGTTTGAAATAAATTTGTAACACAATTTGTACATTATAAGATAAAAATATGTAGAAACTATACAACTTAACAAATATACTTTAGCATTAAGTCTTTAAAAATTATTGCAAAAATTTTGGAACAAAAACTTTATTATTATCTATCAAAACCATAGACTTTTGTTTTTAAACTGGATTTTTCAATTTCACAACTATTAGTTCACTCTCACCCTATATATATATATATATATATATATATATATATATATATATATATATATATATATATATATATATATATATATATATATATATATATATATATATATATATATATATATATATATATATATATATATATATTGTAACGTCGTGAGTAGCTATCCTTCAATAAATAAGGTTACAGCTTCATATAGAAATAAAAAAATATTGTTTATTTGATAAACAATTCTTAAAGAAGTAATATTGCCAAGCCGTGTAGTCAGTTCATATTCCCATTCTCAACGCCAGCGGCGTTCATCGTCTTTTTCACTCCAATCCCGGACTCCTTCCGTCCGTTCTCTCTCCCGGACTCTACTCGTCCTCCTTTTCCGACCTTTTTCCCGTTCTCTCTCCCGGGTCTCCTCGTCCTCCTCTCCCGACCTTCCTTCTTCCCTGAAAAAGAACCCTTTTAAACACCAGGGGTGTGTTCACAACACGCCCCTCGTCCCTTCTTATTGGCAGGTCACCAAAGTCTCTCTTGACCTCCCTCGTCCTATTTGCGCATAACACGCCAAAACACACCCGAGCCGTCTGGCCCAAGGCGCCATAGTTCCTTGTCCACATCTGGACACACTTGTCCATCACGCCACCTGTTCCGGGTATCCCCTTCACACAACACTAGAAAAGACGACATGACTATTTTAAGATAGGCCTCGCCTATTGTCAATGGAGCGCCGGCTCTACTTTACTATTATGGCAACCCGTCTGTCTGACTTCACTCCCTGAGTTCAGACAGTAAACAATGGCCCCATGGCCACGTGCACTGGTCATTCCACAGCTGGTTGATCGTAAAAATTCAGGGACAATCGATGGGTGTAGTACTTGTCCTTGAACAGCTGGTGAAACCATAAAACCTATTGTGAATCGAAAGATGGGAATTCACAACCATCGACGATGTCACAACTCCTTCCCCCTGAAAAGGGTCCATTTCACTGGACTGCTCTGGCCTCAGTTTGGTTCAGTTCGTAACATTTCACACCAAAGGGTTGTCTTATCAATGAGACCGATCAGGACAGCAATCCAAGAAACACATACAATCACAAGTAAAATAAACAAATAAATCCAAAATTCTATAAAACTTACACTTTACAAAAAAAACTTTAATTCCGAAACTTGGACCATTTTTTTCCATTTCATACAGTTACATCACACTTCAAAATTTAGGGTTTTAAAGAAATTAACTCAAATTATAATATTTCTATAATTCTAACACATCAATCGCTCATTCAATTGTGTTAAACATCTGTGAGCGTACACAGTCCTAACAATTACTCATTCTCATCTACTTATTCCAACGGTGTTTCCAACGATATTAAATAAATAAAATAAACATTTATAAATTCCAAGCTTTGCAAAAAAATATTAAAAACCAAATTTTTAAATTAAGAAGTTTAAACTAAGACTTTTTAAATTTAATTAAATTATGGCTATCAGCAAGCATTATCACAACCATCATAACAGGTTATTCACAATTCATGGTATTGTCTTCCATTACATTAGTTATTGAGGAAACACTTTAATTGGGAATATAATTAACAAGCCTCAGTAGCTCATGCAATGAATTTTCTAAATCTACATTATGTCTACACGGAACAAACTTGCCCATGTCTCTAATTTACCTTTGGTCTGTCCGACTTCCGACACAACCCTACTCAACCATTTTTACACAAAGTCTATTTTCTTTACACGGTTTTTCCAAATTTGTATCAGAATGTCTGTGTCGACCATTCGCGATACATCAATCTGCTCTAACAACCTCAAAATCATAGTCGTTAAATTACATCCATCATAAGCACAAAGAAACTTAAACCTCGATTTTTTAATAATGTACATGCCAACTGTCATAACGCATGTGATGTGCTTCGGATAATTCCTCATTAGGGAACGACGAAAATACCACTTCCAAAAATCCAGTACAGTCACCCACGTTGCCGCGTTGATCTTTTCTACCAAACTTTCCCTTTTTTTTAAAAAAAATAAATCTTGGCTCGCGTTACCTGGTTCAAATTCCTATACTTTACACATTTGATACGCGGGTACGGGTATCGGTTCACTTTCCCTAACCAAACAACGGGCAGAGTACGGTTTGAGTGCCCCATCCCGTTCACACCTAAATCTAAAAGATACTTTGTATCCTCTCGTAGTGAATTAATCAACATTTGGGATGAACAACAAGTTTTGATCCTAAATGGCTTTCCCGTAACCAAATTAATATCCTTCTGTCTTAAAACAATCGTCCCAGGATCTGGTAGAAACCTTTCTTTCTTTTTAGCGTTAATCATCCTTAAGTAGCTACTCCGATCAGGCGGTAATTTAAAATACACTTGACTTTTCCTTAAATTACCCTGAAAACCAAAATCCATAAATAGTTTTTCCGAATAGAGAGTTTTGGAATCTATTCCTTCTGAGCTATTCTCCATAACCAAATTTGCCAATTCCGGCTTTCTACGGTACAATTTTATTAAGGGGGTCACTTCACACAGCATTTTCCCTATCTCCGTAATGTTAAAAATGACCAAGTTTAAGGAACATTTTTTTAAAAATTGGCTGGTTGTACAGTCATGAATTTTTTTTTGTGTATTCATTGTATTGTTTTTATTATTTTAATGGGAGCATTTTTCAAAATTTTGATTAGTTTTTTTTTAAAAAATTCATATGTGGAGTAACACGTCAAAATTTTTAAAACGATGAAAATTCTTGTACATTTTAATCCATAAATATTTTTTGAATAAATTTTTTGACAAAATCTCTCATTAAAATATTTATTTGTATAGTGTTAACATATGTGCAAAGTTTCAAGGCTGTAAAATAAGTAGTTTTTTTTTTCAAAAATGTTCCTTTTGTGTTGAAATTTACACTTTTGAGAAATAGTGATTTAAAGTAAAAACTTACTATTAACTAATGCATACCAGAACTATAACTTGGATTGCTAGTGTCATCTGCAAGATCATCTTCTTGCCTACATTTTAATTGTTTGTTTTTAATTCTAGCTTCTTTGGTTCATTGTAAAACTGACTATTCTGCTTTCCTAATACACGGATGATCTACTTTTTGCAATGCTCGACATTTGTAAAATTCAGGTGTTGAATGTATAATACATCTAAAACTTTCAATTTGGTAATGAAGCCTTGGTTATATAAGTATATAGCTTCATGTACTATAGTTTTTGAAGTTCCCAATTGCACAAATACAGTTTTTGGAATTATACACCAAAAACTATTTCCGCTTTCACTAATATTTTGAGTTTTATCAAACAAGCATCCAGATAAATGTTCAAGATTAGTGACCTCTAAATACTTTGTTTATGCAATTCCTAATTACAATAGGTAAGTCGTGTTTATGCTTGTATGTGTAACCTTTCAGTATGGACATATTATATCTACACCACAAGTCACATCCCATGGTGCATAAACCTTGTCGTAGATTCAAATCTGTGAACATTTTATCAAAAATTATAGCCCATATAGCTTGCCTTATGGCTGACAAATTTTCCCGAGTTGTTTTGAACAGCCAAAACATAGTAACTTTGCAATTTGTTTATTTCAGCATCTGCCAAGCCATTACGGAATCCTAGAGATTTTTGTCATTAAGCTTTCTGTCTTTTAATTTTAATTTCAAGGCCCTACGTCATGTCCCCATCATTTTCTCAACATGATCAACACATTCTAATTGTTCAATATTGACATATCTTTAGATTCAAAAAACTGATTTGTATGCTTTAGAGTTCCCATATAGTCCAAATATTGTGTATATCGTAAATTGTGTAATGTCTGCGAGTGATGAGAGATACAAAAAAAAAAGTGCACCTCTTCAACTTCCATTCCCCTACTATTTTCAATGTAACATGCCGAACACTCATTGCTATGTACATCGCTGTTAAAATTACATGAACATTTCTGCGATAATATTTTAGCATCAACAACTTTCCCAGTGTCCAAACTAACTGCCGTAACAACACCATTTAGAAATATATAGCTTATTTTTAGCCAGGTACCATTGATAGCCACTGGTACATTTGGTTATCCATTAAATATTGTTTCGGCAGCAGCTAAAGCCATAGACACTTTGGTTACTTTCTCTGTCACATTATTTAATGTATGCATGGAATCATAAAACCACTATGGTGTAAGTGACAAATGCATAACTCCGCAAAATATTTTTGCAACTGCTTCTTTTTAAATAGACCTCATAGCATATGAAATTCTATTGTGTCCACTTCATATAATTTTGTACCTTTTTTGATTAACTACTGTTTTAGTAAACCTGGTATTAAAAAATGTTTGAATAAGACCACAAAAGCCACAACATATTAACAATTTTGTAGCCAAACCCTAGATTTGGCGACCAAAATTTATGTGAATACCTTGGTTTTTACATTAATTTTATGTAATTAATATTGTTTCAAAGCACAAAAGAACAGTACAATGTCAGGAATTTCACAGAAACATTCAAATGAATCTAAAAAAGAAACATACTCTTTATTAAACTTACCTAACTTAGATTTTAAAGCTGATTTATTTATGTTGAAATTGTCTGACTTATCAACATTTAAATCCATAAAAGTTTGGAATTTTGTACATTTCTTTCCAAACTCTTTCGTTTTTTAAACATTTTATTACTTAACAGAGTTTAAAAAACGTTTTGTAAGCGTTTTATTAATGTTTTTGATAGAAAACACTATTTTACACGATAGCAGAAATCCGTTGCATTTAAGGAGGTAAAAATAGGCTGTAAGTAAACAAACATCTACAACTATTCACTTCACTTCTTTCCTGGATAAGCTGCTGATCAAAATAAATTCTTTTAATCAATTTAAACCATTTGATAAGGCTGAAAAGTAGCATGTGTCTTTTGTTTTGATTTGAGAGGGCGTGGCAATCAGCGGTTTTGGGGTTTGACAGATGTAAACAACTTTTTAAAAAAATATTAAAAATACTTCTAATTAAGCTAGAGCAAAAATTTAAACTGCATTAGAAAGAAAAAGAATGGTATTTTATGTTTCAATCAAAATTGAAAAATCGATTTTTTAATGGATTTTCGTGAAGTGACCCCCTTAAATTAAGACGATAAATGGTACTGCGATCTCTTTTTCCGGGTAAATCTATCTCGGAATTAAATTCTGAACCAATGTTAGACCTATTATCCGTCTCTAACTTATCCTTATAAATCTCCCTTGGTTCTGAGAGAGGCAATCGCATTGCTAACCCATCTTCTAAGAATTTCCACACATCTGCTTTACACGTGTTTTCTCCCCCTTTTAACTGCCCTGCTATCTTAGCTATTGTATGATTTCGAAAACTTTCCCGATTCATTGTTAACTGCTTTTCACAACCCATTAACGTCCCAATGGTATATTTCTCCTCACAAATATTCTCACGAATCAATCCTTCAGGGTTCGCCACTCCCTTATCTCCTTTCAATTCAAAAGAGCCACTCCAATGTTATCCGGATTTATTACCCGCTGTGCACCCATCGCCACAGTTCTGACCCTTCCTTCACATAACCCTACTTTCATTTTCACTTCACAATCACTATTTCTATACACGTTGAATTCTTTCCCTCTTATTTCAGACGGGTGGGAAACGTTCGTACATCTCACTGGGGGGTCACAATTCTTCTTTTCAAAATCACAAGACGTAGCGTTCTCCACGCTTTTATTAACTACCGGGTTAATTAAAGGCCTACACTTATTAACCGGTTCACTAACTTCTGCGGTACGTTTTCCTGACAAAATACAAACATTTGCGAGATCGTTAATCCTATTCCCTGCCTTCAATTTATTTTCATTTAACTTATTACTGAGTTGAGCTCTCAGTCTTTGTAACTCAAGTTCTCTAATTAATTTACGTTCTTCGAATTTCTTAATTTCCCGTTTTTCACGTTCTTCACGTTCTTCCCGTTTTTCCTCCAAAATACCCTCCAACAAACATTTAACTGACTCTTCGTCATAGTATTTACTTTGAAAGATTCTCTTCTTAAATTCTATCTTGGGTAAAGTAATATCAATTTCTACCCTTAATTCTTTCGCAACCTCTAACAATACGTCTTTTCTTTCTCTTAACAGAAATGCCATGATGCACTAATACACACATGTCAAATCTAAACTTAATCCTTACAAAAATTATACAAAGACTCAAGGTAACCTAACAATACACTAAACCTAGACTTAACTATATTTTACCCATATGCGCAAATCTAAACACAAATAAGCTACACATCAGTGTTCTCCAATTCAACAAGTATAACTACCGTATACTAAATTCCACAAATCTATAACCACAACAATACCCTTCACAATACTGTGCCAACAAAACAAGTATAACTACTGTATACTAAGTTTCAGAAATCTATAACCACTACAATACTCTACACAATACTGTGCCAACAAAACAAGTATAACTACTGTATATTAATTTTACAAATCTATAACCACAACAATACCCTTCACAATACTGTGCCAAAAAAACAAGTATAACTACTGTATACTAAATTTTACAAATCTTTAACCACAACAATACCCTTCTCAATAATGTGCCAACAAAACAAGTATAACTACTGTATACTAAATTTTACAAATCTAAAACCACAACAATACTCTACACAATACTGTGCCAACAAAACAAGTATAACAACTGTATACTAAATTTCACAAATCTAAAACCACAACACTAATACATTGCACATTTATACACTTCCTACAAAACTTAAATTCCTTCTAGTCTCTTATTGTTTACTAAACTTTACATAGTCTTTATATTCCTTATTTAAAACATTTTACATACAAAAGCAATACTCAGTTGCTGCCCCGAAAATAATCTCAATGAAAAGACTCACCTTCAAATTTATAGAAGACACACAGGAACACATCTCATAACAGGCAATTCCAAAAATCAGGCGGGCACACTTCATCACTAGCAGGAACGGGAGACACTTGTATCCAGCACTTCTCACAGCTGGGGATACCAGGAATTAGGCGTCATTAAACTTGCTTCCTCACAATCGCACACGGATGGGATTTTTTCTCTTCACTTAAAACTAAGGATTCGGGCATCTATTTACTTAAATGCCGGATCAACACCGCTGCCACCAATTTGATATATATATTAGCTGTAACGTCGTGAGTAGATATCCTTCAATAAATAAGGTTACAGCTTCATATAGAAATAAAAAAATATTGTTTATTTGATAAACAATTCTTAATGAAGTAATATTGCCAAGCCGGTGTAGCCAGTTCATATTCCCATTCTCAACGCCACCGGCGTTCATTGTCTTTTTCACTCCAATCCCGGACTCCTTCCGTCCGTTCTCTCTTCTCCTTCCGTTCGTTCTCTCTCCCGGACTCTACTCGTCCTCCTTTTCCGACCTTTTTCCCGTTCTCTCTCCCGGGTCTCCTCGTCCTCATCTCCCGACCTTCCTTCTTTCCTGAAAAAAAACCCTTTCAAACACCAGGGGTGTGTTCACAACACGCCCCTCGTCCCTTCTTATTGGCAGGTCACCAAAGTGTCTCTTGACCTCCCTCGTCCTATTTGCGCATAACACGCCAAAACACACCCGAGCCGTCTGGCCCAAGGCGCCATAGTTCCTTGTCCACATCTGGACACACTTGTCCATCACGCCACCTGTTCCGGGTATCCCCTTCACACAACACTAGAAAAGACGACATGATTATTTTAAGATAGGCTTCGCCTATTGTCAATGGGGCGCCGGCTCTACTTTACTATTATGGCGACCCGTCTGTCTGACTTCACTCCCTGAGTTCAGACAGTAAACAATGGCCCCATGGCCATGTGCACTGGTCATTCCACAGCTGGTTGATCGTAAAAATTCAGGGACAATCGATGGGTGTGGTACTTGTCCTTGAACAGCTGGTGAAACCATAAAACTTATTGTGAATCGAAAGATGGGAATTCACAACCATCGACGATATCACAATATATATATATATATATATATATATATATATATATATATATATATATATATATATATATATATACACTCAGGAACATTGAGAATAACGACCCAAGAAGAAAGCATCGAAATTAAATAAAATTTAATACACATAATGACACAGATGAGAGATTCACTTGATCTCAAAAACCAGACAATTAAATGAATACAGAGTCTGCAACGACACAAATACTGGGCAACTTCAATAGCGCGTTGGATCTCTTGCAGCTGCAATACATGACGCCACACGGTCCAGCATTGAGTTGATAAGACACCTTATGTTGTCCTGAGGCAGATGGGCCCACAAATCTTGAATAGCCAACTCTATATCATGAACAGAGTGACACGATGACATCTGCAGGAAGTCTTGAGCAACTCTTGCTGTATGCGGACGAGTATTATCTTGCTGGAAAATTGCCCCTGGGAGACCATTTAAGAAAGGTCCTACATGGGGTCGAAGAATATCGTCAACGTAACGTTGGCCCGTTAAGATTCCACGCATCACAATTAAAGTGGACTGGCTATCATAGGCTATGGCCCTCCAGACCATTACACCAGATGTGCGGGCAGTGTGACGTAGAACAGTATGTTGGGGAATTGTACCGCTCACCACGGCGCCTCCACACCCGTACACGGTTATCATCTGTCCCCAAAACAAACCGGGATTCATCACTAAACACAACCTTTTTCCAATCTGTGACATTCCACATTGATCTGGCTTGGCACCACTGTAGATGCAGTTGCCAATGTTCCGGTGTTAAAGAGAGTGCACGGAAAGGGCGCTTGGATTTAAGATTTGCTTCTACAAGGTGTCTGGAAATTGTTTGTGGCACAATTGCTACTCCTACGTCTGCTCGTATCGTTGAACGAGTAACTGTGGGGTCCACGAGTGCTTGCCGTACGATCCTTCGATCATCTCTCCTCGTGTTTTTCCTGGTCACTCCAGACCCGGTTTTCCGCACGTGGGTACCTTCTCGTGTCCACTGCTCCCAACAATTTCTAACGGCACATTTCGAATGATCCACCTGGCCAGCAACATGGCGCGTCGACCAGTATGCAGTTTTCATCTCAATGATCAGGCCTCTCTCAAACTCGCTTAACAGAGAGAAATGTCTTCTTGCACATTTACCTGGCATGTTTCGCTTACCAAAGTCTTACTACAATCGGCGGGTAATCGTCCCGTTTATGAATCTTCGAATTTGCGCTGGCTTATATAGCACCCTCTTTCTGATTGTACGGCGTGTATGAGAATGTGTATTGGCACAAAACTTGGATCATTTGCATATCACATTACGCTGTACGATTTGGCAAAGTTTCGCGATTGTACTTAGCTTTCTTCTTGGGTCGTTATTTTTAATGTTCCTGAGTGTGCATATACATGTATATATATAAATGATGTTACTCAGCTTTTCCAATACAGCTTTGTTTACAGCTTTTCCAAATATTAATTAATTCATTAATTAAATTTTATTTTTTATTTTAAATTTAAGCTGTGTTATTTCTTGCGTAGTTAGAGCTAACTGCAACAGATGACGCCAGTACGTTTTTTTTTATTGAAAATTTTCTTAAACTTGCAGTGGATGACACTTGGCATTAATACAGTTTTTTTAAAATATTAATTCCTGAATTAAATTTAAAAAAAGAAAACAAACTTCTTTGTTGACTTTAGTAGGAATTGACATAATTTATATACATATATGTATATATATATATATATATATATATATATATATATATATATATATATATATATATATATATATATATATATATGTATATATATATATATATATATGTATATATATATATATATTACTTGTTTTTCATGAGATGGAATATTTTGTGAGGATTTTAATTTAATTGTTTTGTCTATTTAAAGTAAATGACGCTTCGTAGGAAAATTAGGTTACATACTCATCCGATAACAACTTTGTAAGAGAAGAGAAAAAATCATTTACCCTTATAATATTATTAAATACAAAAGAGCTCCTTCGAGCACCTAAAAATTATATTACACATATTTCAACAAACTATAATAAACTAATCTTTACGTAAAATTTAAAAAAATTGTCACGTCATGACCCCTTTAATTTACTTCATAACATGATAGCTTGAGGGATCACACAGCTAACTGACAAAAGGACATTTCATTCCAAATTAAATAAACAATATATATATATATATATATATATATATATATATATATATATATATATATATATATATATATATATATATATATTTATATACATATATATATATATATATATATATATATTTATATATATATATATATATATTTATATACATATATATATACATATATATATATATATATTTATATTTATATATATATATATATATATATATATATTTACATTTTTATGAATATAGTTATGTTATTAATAATGACTGCTACATTTTTAGATATATTGATGATTTAATTATTTTTGGTAAAAATGATAA
The DNA here is from genome assembly GCA_019973935.1 of Trichonephila clavipes. Taxonomy (NCBI): domain Eukaryota; kingdom Metazoa; phylum Arthropoda; class Arachnida; order Araneae; family Nephilidae; genus Trichonephila; species Trichonephila clavipes. Next base: position 136,985 of record BMAU01006582.1, read on the forward strand.
TTTAAATCCTATTATTAATTTCTATCCGTCCTACTTAAACTTAGTTAAAATTAATAATAATCCAATCAAAACAAATTACCTAGATGTATCACTGTATATTAAGGATTTGAAACTACATTCTAATATTTATGATAAAGAGATGGCTTTAATTTTAATATCATCAAAGTGCCTTACTGGAATTCTAATTTATCAATATCTATATATAGAAATATTTTTTTAAACTATATTTATCGCAATAAAGTGTTAGTTAGCGATAAAGCTAATATTTTTTTAAATCTTAAAAAAATTATTAATGAATGTATTGAACATGGATACCCTGCTAATTTTCTTTGTAATTATATTTATAATAGTTTTTTATGATACAATTTGTATTAATGTAATTATACTGTTATTATGTTTTTTAATGTTTTTTAAATTTAGACAATATCTAATTTATCCTACAATTATTATATAGATGGCGCCACATGCTTTTTTTTTAAAAAAAATTCTTAATATATATATTTTTCTGAGTTTCTTTATATTTTACGCTAATTTTATGATATTTATTTTTATTTTTATGATTTTTTAAAAGTATATATATGTATATATATATATTTCTTATTATCGTATATCGTATCGCAATTAATCGTTTCTTATATCGTATCGCAATTAACTTTATGCGGTTCTGCCCTCCCTATTTGGCGGGAACACCATACTGCACTCCTGGCCATCGTTATAAATACGTTTTAGTAGGTTATGTTTATGTTCATATGTTCTTTAGTTTAATGATTTAATATTTAAATTCTACACATATATAACTCTTTCCTTTCCTCTTGGTACATAGTATGACAAATTACAGGTGAAGGTTGGCGCCGCAAAACTTGTTTAAACCTGCAATCCTGGTTCCTAAGGCCAGGAATTTGTCTTTATACTATGTGCCTCCTTCCTACTTTTAGTTATCTTAGGTATATAACTATATGATTATTTTTATATTTTTGTTTATGTATATGTATATGTGTGTATAAATTTATATATATGTGTATGTATATGTATATGATTCTATATTGAAAAAATCTTTTATATTTGATTATATATATATATATATATATATATATATATATATATATATATATATATATATACTCATTATTAAAATTAAATTGTTAATTTCACAGCCTTTCGAAGTAGAAAAGTTCAGATTCTAATTTAGATCATTCCAGCCGTTGTCCCGTTGACTCTGGCCCTGTATCTTTCACAATTGTGCAAAGTTCACCTCCCTTGGTTCTTGAAGTGCTGCTGAACCGCAAACTCAAAACTGAAGAGTGAAGTAAATACATAAATTGATGGACATCGAGAGCCCCCGTTAACTTCCGAGCTGATCCTTTAAACTCTCTGGGTGGACCACTTTCACGCCCTCAAGCACCTCTCATTGGTGCAAGTGACCAATCTTCACACGGCTGCCCTCACTACAGTTCAACTCCATTGGTTCTTAGAAACAATAGCCGGCACGTCTGATCCCAACTCCGACGTGGTATCTTGTTTGCCATCTGGAGAGCTATAAATCGCCCTTTCACATTTACACAGAGGATTTGTGTTTGTCATGAATGGCCGACATTCCTCTTCATTCAAGTCGCTTTCGATCCACGTGTGCAAGGGGGCATACAATATATGCTGTTTACCGGAGCTTCTTTCCTATAGAACGTTAAGATAATAGATCATCTGGATGTCGGGGTGAAAGTAAATGTGTGGCGACATCAGATCTGTTTTCCGAATAGGCTCACATGTGTTATGCCCTAGGCAAAATGAAATAATAGCCAATTGGAGGGACACAATGTCCCATCTGGACAACTTGGTTCTCCGTACGTCAATCTTGACTAGTGTTATTGGGAAGAGTTCTACTAATGAGCAGATCTCTCACTTTTATTACAGAACAATAAATAAAGAACACTATCTTTTGAATAAATTAAACCTCTTGGATTAATTCTTTATTAGAATTCTAATTACCACAAAGCGCATAGTATATTTCATTTGCATTTTACCTGTTCTCATCCTACTAAATAAAGGAATAAAAAATATCAAGAACTTGAACAATACATTGAAATTTTAATCCATCCCCGTTTACATTTTAATATATAAAAGTTAAATTTGCAACATAATTTGAAGTCAAAAATTAAATTTCATTTGGTTCATCGGATCTATATATCATACATAAATTAAAATTAGTATTTTTTTTAAATGAAAGCATATTCTTTGTAAGTTAATTTGAAATTTCCCAATTTGTATCATCTTAGCTATTTAAATTGATTTTGATTCGCATTTTAAAATTTTGATTTTAGCATAATATGCCTGAAAAATTAAAAGTATTCGACAATCGTAAGTGGAAGTAGTTGATTAATAGTGAACTTAAATGAACGTATTTGCTTAATATCGATGTACAAAAATTATTGCGCTAAGGTAATTTTGATTTCGATAGTGTTAAGCTAATAAAAAATACGTATCTGTATTTCATTTGTTTTCTTTTGCTTTTTTTCTGAATTTTGTACCGATGAAGTTTTAAACAATGTTAAATGTTTAAAAAGTATTTCAATAATCTGGCTTATATTGCTGGAAAAAAATGAAACAATATTATAGTGTAAATTTGATGTCTAAGCAAAAAAAAACACATAATTTAGTTATGAATAAGAATATTTGGTGCTTGCATATACCGTCCAACAATGTCACCAAATTAAAAAAACGTCACCAACTCAAAAAATGTCGCCAAATGCTGCCATCGTTAATATTGCTGTGTTCGAACACACGTACGTGGGAACGATTTTCCACTATTGGCTGCATATCGAGGCATTTGGCGTCTTTTCATTTGTTGTGTTAGTCGATGGTATAAAACACAAGTTCCAAATATTTTTATACTTACGTTGTAGCAAATAAATATGTGTATGTATCATATTTTTAAAAAATCAAACTTTTGCATAATAATTTCTTTTAATCAAATTCAATTAAAAATATAACGTAATTAAATTCAGATTAATAAATCATAAAACAACATACTTCGCATTTATTTTGCTTTGATTACATATGGCAAACTAATGCGGTTATATTTCCATTACAAGGTTACTATAATGGTGACTTCAGCAAAAACATTTTTCAAAAAATTCTAGGATATATAAAACTTTTAAGTGAGAAAATCGTTTGGCCCAAAATTATGCGAAAAAGAAAGCCAAATTACGAAGACACAATTCTCTAGATAAGCATGGTAATCTCACGACTGTCGTGAAATTCTTAAAAATTTGATTTGATTTCAATTTTTTCTTGGATACTTGACTTCAAATTATTACAACATGTCAATTATTTGTTAAAATATTTCTCCAATTTTTGTATGAGTTTTGCTTCAAACCAATATAAATTATAACAAAAATATATCACTGTTGTGTTTGTTTTGTTGTAACACATAAAATAACATTTATTATTCGTGAAAACAACCATTTCAAAAGTAGTCAGATTCAACTCATTCGTAGCTAAAGCAATAAATAGCATTTTGGTGGCAAGATGAAAACTGTTGTAAACTCAATAAAGAAAAAAGATAAATCTACAGTGATTTGTTTACGTAGAATTCGTGAAAACAACATTTTAAGATATCCGACTACGTTCGAAACCATAATTTTCAAAAGCGCATAAATGGATAATTTTCATGATATTTAATGTCACTTAGATTAGAATACTTGCATAAAATTGTTTTAAGGACATTTTGACAAAAAGATTTATTTAAATACATTATTTTGGAAAAAAATTACTTAGAATAATCTTTTTTCAAAATGTTCTCCTTCTGTGAAAAAGGCTTTTATTAGAATAATATTTTGCCTCTATATAGCTCAGACCCCTGTTCAGAGGCTCATCTAGAATTTTTGAAATATATAACATAAAAGTGGGTTTATTCATATTTTACGACAACAGAGGGGAGCAATTTTAAGAAAAAAAGCGAATAATTATTTCAATTGGTGTTAATTCTGAAAATAATGTGAATCTTTCAAAATTTCTAGTTGAGCCTCTGTAGAGAGGTCTGCGCTATATACAGGTAAAATATTACTATAATAGAACCATTTTTCACAAAAGGAGAACATTTGAAAAAAAGATTATTCTAAGTTAATTTTTGGCAAAATATTATATTTCAATAATTTTTTTTGTCAAAATGTCCTTAAAATGATTTTATACATGTATTCTAATCTGAGTGACACTAAGTATCATGAAAATTATCCACTTGTGCGCTTTTTTAAAATCACGGTTCCGAATGTAGTTAGAAAAGATACTAATCAATGCTCAATAAAAATGTTTTTACAAATCTCATCTTAAAAAAAGTATTCCTTTTATAAAATTACGTCAATTAATCTAATCGATATCTGATCTTCCTTGGATAAAAAAGTAGAATAAGTAATTCTAGCGTGGTCACTGTAATTATTTTTTTAAAACTGTTATCTTTCCATACCAGGAAGAAAACTTATATATAATTATTTCTCGTTTCTGATTACACAGATCGTAACAGATAATCACGAAAATTCCTTTATCGTTTACTAACAGTATTCACATTTAAGGGAAGTAATAGAAGATTCTTATATCTCCCGAGGTATTCTTGGAATAAATGTGTAGACTATCGGATTTATACTTTGTTTTATTTCTAAACAGTGGACAAAGACGTACGAAAGAAATCAGGTTAAGAATTTATTGTTTGAAATTTCTTTAAAAAAATGGATTATCTATGCTGAATTTGTGGTGACTTTTCGGATTCTATAATTGTTTTTTTATTCTGAAAATTGTTATTAGCCTTAAAATAATTTAGCTATCCATTTTAATTTTAGACGCCAAATTTGGGGCATTTTAGGATTCTATAAAGGTTTTTTTATTCTGGAAAATGTCATAGGTTTTAAATATATATTTTAAAAGTCGCCAAATAACTTGAGAAAATAACTAACTCATACCATTGAAGAAAAATTAATGGGATCAATTCTTGTGACGTCATAGTCACATGACAATGATAACGTGTTTTTAGCCAATCAGTTAAGAAGCCAATCCTTTAAAAAATGGGTTCGATGCCAAAGTTGACGATTTTTTAGGATTCTATTAAAGTTTTTTTATTCTGGAAAATGTTATGGTTTTAAAATAGTTTAGCTATCTATTTTAAAAGTCGCCTAATAACTTGTAAAAATAGCTAACTCATACCCTAGAAGAAAAAGGAATGGGATCAATTCATGTGACGTCACATTGTCACGTCACAATGATAACCTCGTGTTTTTAGACAATCAGTTCGAAAACTCATGTGACGTCATAATCATACTATAAAAGCAATCATGTGTTTCCAGCAAATCAGTTCATGTGCTTCGTTGTTGCCAATTTTTGCATTTTTCAGAAACGTTCTCTTAAAAAGTACAAATTTAACAATAATAACGCCTATAGGTAGACAAAAGGCGTAAGTGCATACATAAAATAAGATTTTTTTTCTTAATTTTAAAATCTTTTGAAGAAATTTTTGTATAATATTTTAACATCCCTATCCAATTAAGAAATTTGAAATTTTATCGAAGTTTTACAAATAGAATAAGTACAATTAGTTTGATGTCTGTTTTAAATTCCATGGAGAACACGTGTTTGTCTTTATCATGTGACCTGCATGAATTGAGCTCATTGGAAACAGAAATAACTCGCATTATTTCTCTTTACCCGTCTCCATAGCACTGGGAGATTTCTATGTGTAAAAAGGAAACTACTCAGTTTATTTTAATTTAAATATAAATCAAATATGTAATAATTAAATATGATTTGTGTTCTTTGAAATTATTTTTAATATTTCTATTAATGTTGAAAAAACTATTCTTTTTTTCATACTCTTTAATCAACTGTTTTGATTTAATAATTTATATAACCCTGTTTTCTTACTTTACTTTTCATTTTATTTACTGATATTTAACCTTTTGGTATTATAAGTTTTGTGGTAAAAGTTGTCAGCATTTTTGTAATGAATCTCAATACGAGAAATTTTCAGTTGATGTTAGAATTCGATTTGACGTGTGTGTTTCTGATACGTAATAGAAAACACTGTTATTTTTAATGATTGTTTTCATTAGGTTTTCAATTGTAAAGATTTTTTAAATGCTATTACGTGTAAAGTATATGTTTTTGTTTGTTACGTCTTAGTTGTAATTAAAAAGTTTATTGAATTTAGATTTTATAATTTGCATTGTATTTAGAGCACTAAATTGCCAATACATAAATGACAAATCGGTTACCTTGTACTTAATTCTAATTGACTATTCTTTCTTTTATTCAACAGCGAAAGTAGTATTGCACTTAGAACAAAAGAACACATTTATCTTAATTGGGAGAATTGAAATACAAGTTATAAATGCAACGCAAGATATTTGTTGTTGCTGTTGTTTCTTATACCACTTGATCGACAGAAACATCTAGATCAAGTCCGTGAACCAGTGCGTTTTTAAACACTGAAGAATTGTAGTGCTCGGTCCCTTGCTATTTAACCTCTACATCAACGATATCCCTGACTATTCACTCACTAAAATTAATCTTTACGCTGATGATACTGCCATTCACGCCACGTATAAAAATCTTAAAACAATTTCCTTCGCATTAAACAAACACCTTCTACTCTTGCAAAATTTCTACGACAAATGGAAAATAAGTATTAATGTCGAAAAATCTACTGCCATTATTTTCACGAAAAAACAGTCTCTCCCACCACCTATTATCATGTACAACACTCAAATCCCCTGGTCTCAGGAAGCCAAATACCTTGGAATTATCTTTGATACACACACACACACCTAACTTGGAAACAACACATTTATTACGTTCGCGACAAATTCCGGAAAATAATGTTTAAACTTTACCCCCTAATTGGCCGGAATTCTCATTTAAGTATAGAAAACAAAGTGCTTCTCTATACAGCCGTTATGCGTCCCATCTTAGCTTATGCATGTCCAGTTTGGGGTTATGCCGCTAAAACAAATATTAATATACTTGATACCCTGCAAAATTCTTTAATACGTATGATCGTCAAAGCCATAAGATACATGCGTAATGACGACATACGTAATGCTCTTAAGATTAAAAGTTTCAAATCTCACATTCAGAATATAGCTATTAACTTTTTAACGATTTAGAAGCTACCAATAATATAAATATGCAAAATTTATCTCAATATACCCCTAATGACAATACAAAGAGACCAAGAAGAATTCTTCTCGACTCCTATAATCCCCGTAATTCTATTTCCTCGTGCAATTTTTATTGCACACCATATTTGCTAAAATTTAACTTTCTTTATTTTTTGTCAATATTTTTCTCCTGCTCTCCCCACTGGACATGCTCCTCCCCATAATTTAAATCTCAGCCCCGGGGCAGCCAATCGGAGTCAATGATCACTCTACCCAACATCCAATCAGAGAGCAATCTCTTAGCTCTCAGCCAAGCCAAAAAACTCAAAAACTTTCCACCCAGATGAAGAACCATAGCCACGCCTCCCGGATTCCATCGCCCAACCAATCGCCATCATGCCACTCAGCAGAATGTTAAACTCCACTTTTGCCATGCCCAACATCATAGACTCTCACGATATGGGATTGAGGACTGTTTTACAGTCCAGACGCCCAAAAGTAAACGCCTATTCAACGCCTATTCAAGCAGTACTTGAGAGACGCTAGGTCTAATGGCAATCAATACAAGCCAAGATGTGGGCAGAAGCGGCTTGGGTCACGTTGCAATTCGGACAAGAAGGGTAAACTTTAAGACCAGCCACATGCCGTTGAGCTCGAGTATGTCCACTGCGAAAACTATTAAGAGTAGTTTCATTTCGCCTACTGCCTGTCCTAAGCAAAGAAGCATTTGGACTGTTTCATTCATACCACTCATGTATGGGGGCCTGCCTCCGAAAGGAACTGATATCCTGTTTTGTCTCGTGTTGCAGTTTCTGAAAAAAAAGTAAGGCAGCCAACATTCATAGAATCTTTATGGCTACCCTCATCGGCCAAAACATCTGCAAGCTCATTCCTGCAGACATTCACGTGCGACCCCAAAATCCTGCATTGCTGCCTCATCGTGGTGGGAGAGTGTTCCTCAGTTGTATAGCCCTTTAACGGGCACAAAGCTAAAATACACTATTCTGTGATAAAGTACTTGATAAATGTAATGTTCTCATCCCCTACAAACATTATTTAGTCACAAAAAATATCTGATCAAGGGTTTTTTTCCTCGGTGGGGTGGCTCGACGGTATAGCCTCTGTGCACTTAGGACACTTAACTTAATTTTCGGGATAGAAATAACGAATCATATTACAGTAAACTTTTTTATGAAAAATTGACGTTTATGAAATAACTATTTCAATAACAATTAAATACAAAGTATAAGTGCAATTAAATAATAATAGAATAATTTTACAACATACAATACTTACTAAGAATATATATAGAATACTTAGAATGCACATTGAAATTGGTATATATCCACATTTTGTATTTTACTTACTTTTAGTATAAATGTTAGGAATAAAATAATATTTTTGAGAATTTAAATTAGTTATTTCACAAATTTGATGAGCTATTTACTGTGGAACTTTATAATATGTAAAAGGTTTTTTTCCGAGCAGAAACGCCATAATGAAAGATTTTCGAACCCGAGAATCTTGAACCACATATTGTAAGCAAAGTTTGTCTATATTTCCGACCCCCAACATTCTCGAATGATTCTAAATGTGGAGAAAAGCGAAAATATCTAGGTCATTTTTCTGTTCTATGTGGGCAGTGGATTGAGCCTCTAGCCACATATAAGAGCTTTCCAAAAACCTAAATAAAACCTTTTTTTAATTGCAAATTTGCTTAATCTATTCAGATGAGAGAAAAGTATTCTTAAGACATCAAAGATCTTTTTCTCAAAGATCAGAAAATTTATTTATAGTAATCAAAATACAATTTGTAGATTTACTCCGAGAAACGCTGTTTTTAACTACACATCAGGGGACATGGAATGCAAAAAATGTATCGTCCTGCCATCTGCATTGATTTTTATGCGTTTTAGCTTCAATTAACTCTTGTGGATGGACTAAATATCCATCACCGACTTGGAGAATTTTTTTTAATATGTGGCTAGACGTATTAGCCACTACCCGTTAAAGGAATTGGAGAAGTGTATCGGGAGTGTATTCTCTTGGTAGGGACACCCAAGGCGTGAAAGCCATTCCAAAATGCTCAGCTAAATGCCTTACAGGGATTAGACAAAGTCAGACCTCAACCTTTAGTGCCTCATGGTCTTGGACCTCATGATGCTGCATCTTTCTCCCGTCATCATGGCTCGTTTGTTTGAGAAGTATGAACATACTGTACTGTCCGTCGCGCAAGATAAAAAAAGACGCGTTCAGAGTTTTAGTGGAGGCCTCCATCCGAAAAGTAAGCAGCAGTCTACTTTTTTTTCTGCCGGGAGCTAATTGAAAAAATTCCAATGTAATATCAATTAACTATGTACTTTAGTTACAAGAGATTTAACCTATATCTAATCTACATATTTGACTCTGCGCTTAATAAACAAATATTAACATATTTTCGACGTGGCCTTAATTTATTTAATATATCTCTAATCTAGTCTGCCGTTTATACTTTTTATTAATTACAGAACAAGCATCTGCCAAAAAGTAACAGATTCATATTGTCTCCTCTATTTATTGCTTGCGTGAGTAAATAATACTAACATCGCCCTATTTAGCTACACGACGGCTTTTGGCGACAAGCCTCATAATTCTTAATCATAGTCAAGTGACGAGGACGACAGCTGAGCTGGCAATTCCCCTATTTACTTCCTCACTACACCAACGGGAGGACGTTTGAGTCCCGAGAGATTTAACACGCTTCAGCCCCTCTACACTGAGGGTCTCCAATAGCGATAGACTCGAACTCATAGCATGCCTGCCACGAGTTCGTGATCTTGACCACTAGGCTACCTCGGACTCGTATACTGCTTGTATGAACTTAAAAAAATAAGCGTGTGTTCGCTGGGAATAGTAGCACTGATGCAACAGCAAAACATCATACAAGGAAAAGCAATATAAACACGAAGGAATCTCACATTTATATTTGGAGAAATAATTTTTTCTGTTTGAAAAATGTATCAAATTTTTATTTTTAAGTGTATTTAAACTCAGAGTTTATATTTTGCAAATTGATTTTAATATCTCAATAGAAAAACTTGAATAAAGTTTTTTACATACTTGATAATTTATTACTAATTTTTACTCATGAATATTGCACATTCTTTGTTCGAAAGATAGAAATAAATATCAACAAGTAATATAAAAAAAATTAAGTCACTTTCTACTCAGCTTTGTTTGTTACTATTTATTAGTTTTTTTAATTTAATTAATGAGTTAATATTTGTAAAAACTGTATTAACATCAAGTGTCATCCACTACAAGTTTAAAAAATGTATTTGAACTTGAATCAACGAAAGCAATGTATTTTATTAACGATGAAAACTTAAACAAGATTTATATATTTATACATACATACAAATACACTGCTCAATATAATTAAAGGATATTGCGGTTTTAGGTGGATCTTGTGGCTGGGAAACTTTTTAGCTGATTGATACATGGTCGACAGACGTAGTAGGTTATATGAGAATAAACTACATATGTTTGGCAGAAAAAAAAAAATGCATTTTATTGCTCATTTGTGTACAAAAGGAAAAAAACACAATTTGTGCATATGAGAAAAAAAGAATAAGAAAAGGTATTTTCTTCAAAGAAAATTATTTTCAGTTGGAGGTATGGTTTCCGTGGACGGCCAGCAACGTTGAACGCCTTTGAGGCATGCAGTCAATGAGGCTATTAATCACGAGTTGGGGTATTCTGTCCCACTCTTCCAGAAGAGCTTTTTCCAATTCTTGGAGAGTTTGTGGGGGTGGTTGGTGGCCAGCAACTCGGCTTCCTAGAGCGTCCCAAACGTGCTCTATTGGATTCATGTCTGGAGAACACGCTGGCCATTCCATTCCTAGGATTCCTTCCTCGAAAAGGAAATCCTCCACCAGGTTAGCATGATGTGGCCTGCAGTTATCGTCCATTAAAAGGAAGTCATCTTCGATTGCTGCAATGTAAGGGACTACAATAAGTGTGAGGATCTTATCCCTATATCGGAGAGCAGTCAAAGGTCCACCTTGAAAGATGTAGAGGTCTGTGCGCCCGTCAATGGAGATGCCACCATACACCAACACTCCCCCACCGCCAAATCTGACACTTTCGTGCACGAACGCAGGATTATTCCTACTGCCACGGTCCCTCCAGATAAAAATACGCCTATTATCCGTATGAACAGAAAAATGGGACTCGTCAGAAAAATGAACATTGCTCCATTCATTTCTCCTCCAGTTCCCATGATCTGTTGCCCACTCCCTGCGGTCGCGACGATGCCTTGATGTTAGTCTAACACATACCATCGGTCGGAGAGCATACAGACCTACACTATGGAGCCGGTTTCGGACAGTCTGAGTTGAAACCATGGTGCCAGTAGCCGAGTAAAGGTGTTGTTGGAGAAGAGTAGCGTTCATATTTTGGAGTCTCCGAACCGTTAACACTAAATAACGATCTTCATTGGGCGTTGTTGTCCGTCTACGACCTTATCCTGGTCTTCGGCCTGCACGTCCAGTCTCCAAAAAATGGTTCCAGATCTTGGAAATCAAACTTTGTGACACTCTAATGGGTTGCGCTACTTCGGCTTGAGTTTGGCTCCCTTCTAACCTACCAATATCTCTCCAAGCTTCTGAAACGGTTAAATGACTTCGCTGAGACATCGTACTCATCGAAACAAAGCAGTCACTGAATGTCGATTATCCTTGTCTTCATTTTAGTTGAAAGTCAAATTTCATTCACTGCTGCTGTAGCGACGTTTTTGACGTCGAACTCAAAATTAGCATACTCCACAGTTTGAAAATCAGAAAAATTTGCATTTATGATTCACTTCTTCCATTTTCGGGAAAAAAAATTTCGCTTATATCTTTATTTTATATTAAACTTACAATATCCTTTAATTGTTTTGAGCAGTGCATTATAAGATCTGAGAAGGTGAGTGGTAGCGTCCACTACACGGGTCCGGTGATTAATCCCCGGACTGTTCAAAGTCGACCCAGTCTTTCAACTCTTCAGTGGACCAAAACATAAGGGACCAATGATACTTGGGAACAAAACACTGACCAGCTAACTGGAGTATCTACTCAAGCAACCTCAGTGCCCAAGATCATGAAAATGAGATAGGCAATTGGCCTCTATGGGCTGTTGCATCATATAGTTTAAGTAGATAGTTATATTAATGTCCTACTATAAAACTAGTAACGATTGGAAGTCGTAATTTTGAGCCTCGGTCAAATAACGAGGTAATGACACCTAGGCTGGCAACCCCAACTATCACACCACCTCAACGGGAGTGCTTAGAGCTTATCAGATTTAACGGCCATCAGCTCCCTCGACACCTTTGGCCTTCAATGACATCAAGACGTGAACTCGCCACTAATCGGCCACAAGTTCGTATGAACGAAACCTCTATACCACAGTGGTAATATATAAATCACTGGTACTTTTCAGGAAAAATTCAAAATTTATAAAAAAAAAAAATAAAATTTCCATTGAATGAGTATACTAATGTATTAATTAAGTATATTAATTTACAGAAAATAAGCAAAACAAAATACATTCTGACAACATAAAACATAAATATATATATACACTAATATACTATACTTATAAATATATGAGCACTGCGTAATTTTTTGATGATTAATTTATCAATAATCACTTAAAAACAAGTTTGAAAATTACCAGTGCCTCTTATGGCCATGCCATATATAAAATTTAACACTTATTTTGAAAAATTGTATGATTTATAATTAATTCTACACTTCACGCGCAGGGTATGCCAGACCCACCACCTAAATTTTTTCAAGACTACCTTCAAACATTTTCCAGAAAATGAATAGTTTTTCGTGTAGTTCGCTTAATTGTCATATCCTTTTTAATGCCTTAGCTTATAGGCGAATTTAAAATGTATATTTTTGGATACAGCCACTGCGGGTATGTCTTACCCTGCACGTGAATCACCGTTAACGCCCTAAATGCATAAGTACGCTTTAAAAGCTTTCTAATAAATTGGAGCATTATTGTTGTTACGATGATATTTAAGTAATTTAATAGATATAGTAATTAATGGATATAGTATAACAGTATTTTCGGATGAAAAATGTCTCTCAGCGGGAATGATGAGGAAGTATCTAATGATGAAGAGTACAATAGTACACAAGTATGATTTCTGTACTGAAATCTATCCAGATAAAATTTGACTGAGGAAGTAAATATTGTCCTTGATAAAATGACCATAACATATTCAATGGCTGAAAACTCTTATCGTTATCCTATGAAAATATTTTTTGTTGTTTAACGATGCGACAATAAGTACTCAAATTGTTTTGTTAGCTAGTCAGAAATCCCCTACTAAACATCGAACCAGTCATTGATTTCTGAAGTGTTTTGGATTTCGATTAACAGAATAATGTAAAAACAAGCAGGTAATGCTTCTACGAAATTTTTTAAAAAGAATTCGGATCCAGTGAAAACATCGCACTCACTCCCGAAGAAGACTAATGGAGTGTATAAACAATTTACTGAATACCCTAATAAAAAGAATAGAAACGCGAAATTTACGTGTGAAAAGTGTT
>BMAU01006583.1:0-74065 GCA_019973935.1 Trichonephila clavipes
TCAACCCGGTGCCCAACAACAAAATGAAATTTGAAATGCGCGCCCACAAATGACGAAAATTCTAGAAAAAGTTAGGGTTGCCATATGTTGTATTTAAAAGCAAGGTTACCATGACGGCGCAATTATCGCCAACCAAAGTAATTCGCGCCAAGGGTGGGGGCTCTCCTAGGAGTGAACCGTATAAAAATTTTAGTACGGTCAGTTTATTAAGTCATTTAATACTTTTTCCTAGTGTAAATATTGTAGTATATTTTTATATATTGAATTATTTAATTTTTTTAAAAAATAAACTCAAATAGTTTTGACCTTGTTTTATAGTCAAATTTCTGCCATCTCAAATATTGCTTTCGCCTGAGATATAAGTTAGTTCATCCACTTAGTCAGAATACAAGAGAAGCTTATTTCATCAGAAACTAAAGCAGGCGAGGATTCGAACTCTAAACCATTCGTACTAATATCTCATTCGTTAACAGTTTAGCTACGGAGTGGTGCAAAACACGTTTCTGGTTCAATTAAAGCTATCAATTAAACAGCACGGAACTCCGTGTTAAGTATGTCATACTCTGCGCGAGAAGTTTTGGGCTAATGTATCTTCATCGAAATCGAATGGAAGCAAAACTAAAGGGGAAAAAGTTTGAAGAACCTTTGAAAATTTAAAATTGAATTATTTTAACTTAGATAATACACGACGAAGTAATCTGCTCGATATGTAATAGTGCCATATGTATGAAATAACTTATATAAACAATAACTACGTGAAGAATAACATAAGCCCAATTGTATTTAATTTTTTATCAACTTAAGACTCTAAAGCAGGGGTGGGCAAACTTTTCCAAGGTACGGGCTCCTTCTTATTTTTTCAAGGAGTTGCCGTCCACCCAATGTCAGTGGCGCACACAAGGGCAGGGAAGGTGTTCACGTGTTCGAACCCTCCTTCATAACCCTAAATTATCTGTCAGATTCGTTATAGTCCCAAATATGTAGTACGTAAAACGTAATTACTTATTTGATATTAGTAAATTTTTATTTATTAATGTTAATTATTTATTCAGTAATTTATTTTTTGCTTTTTTTACCAACAATCGAGAAAATCAAAAAAAAATGTTTGACTGTGTATTGGGGTATGATACGAGAATGGTAAACCTTCAACCCTCGACTCGCCCTCTCCCTTTAAAAATTCTTGTGTGCATTGCTGCCCAGTGCCGTGGGTGTGGTTAGGTAAAAGGAAAAGGATATTATTATAACTTAATAATAAGTATGGAATAAGTACTTACCTCTACAGAACTAAAATAATAAAGAACACTTTTAAAGCCGCGTTTAACGCAAAAAGGAAGATACAAACTTAATAATAATAGTTCCAAATATAATTATATCAAATGATGCATTTGTTATGAAACAGTTTAAAATGCATTAAAAAAATAAAACATATTTTTCTAAAGATGGTTTTCGTTGATATAATCAGTAAGAGACAATCTGCGTACTGTCAGCCAATCTTGAATTTTTCGTATATACTTACTAACTGGTAAAATTTTCAGGCAGTCACCCCAAAATGTCGTGGCGGGCCTCCAGTCGATCACTATCAACGTAATGCCCACCCCGGTTCTAAAGCAATACGAGCGCCACTGACAATGAACATCATAATTTTGAGCTCCAATGAATTGATGAAGACGAAATTTCAGCTCTCCAAACTTCCACACCCCACCAACCTGAGAACAACGTCAACACTATATAATCCAAAACATAAATGAGAGTGTTCCCGACATGAAAGTAAAATTTTAAAAAAATCATCTACCTTAATTTTATACAAAGTGGCCCAAATGACTTGTACTTATTAGATATTGGCTCGTGGTTGGAATTATTTTTCTCTATTCTTGTTTTTTGTATTATGTTAAAAAAACATACCACGCGTGCAACAGCCAATAAAAAACCATATCAGTTTAAGCGACATTTTCTTTTCTTTCAACGTAAAAGGAAAAAATAAGGTGATAAGATATCAACAGTATTTCTTTCAGATTCATATTTTACCTAACTTAATGAAGTTCAGTAACTTTTTGTAATCTGTTACAATAATTTATTTTCTGCTTCCTGCACACATCTACACTAATTGTTTTCTCTTCCAATAGCACCAGAAGTTTGTTTTCTCTTTTAAACTGTTACACAAATTCTTTTTTCCTTTTAGAATGATAAGATATTTTTCTTTTTTGGAATTGGTGCAGCAAACTATTTTTTCCTTTAAGTAAAATAAGAATGTACTTGTTTTAAAGCAATTTAAAGAAATAAACATTACTATCTTCAATGTTTTTACATAAGAAAAATTGCGCCTATATAATGATACTTCTATAAACTTTAACTAAATATTATTCAATTCCTACTATTAACTCACACTCTTTATATATTTATTTATCTTGGTGGAAGTTTTAACCGTTAATAAAATACAGTTTAAAGAGCTCAATTGAGCAGAAATTTTTTCACACGATTATTTTGTATGACAATACAGTAATTTAATTATAATAAATAAAAAATAATTTATTAAAATTAATTATTCAAAGAATTACAAATACAGCCACGTTGGTTTCCTTTTTAGTGACTTGGATCAAAACTTTAAAAGATTTATTTTCTCACGTTTTAAAGCATTCAGTACAACAGAAATTTTATAGACATGATTGTTTTGGATGGCAATACAATACTTTAAAAAGATAATTAATAAAAATTAATTGCTACTTAATGTTGTGATTCTGTCAAATGTATGTACCTATTTATATTAATTGTACCTATTTAATAAAAGTAGCTAAAATAAAATTTTTCTTTGTTGATCTATGTAGGAATTGCCTTAATTTTTTTTATAATATTTGTTTTGATATTAACACAATTTTCAATTTATAGGAACGAAAATTATAAAACTCTTGTCAGTTTTATAATGAAAAAAGAATTAAAAATATTTTGTGAGATGTCAATAAGCTTTGAGACTTCGTGGGATAGGCAAAACAAACACAGACAGCGCAATAAGTGCTATTTTTTCTTCAATTAAAAATGCTAAAAATAATTATATGTATAGTGCCTATCTTAACCCTGTTACATAAATGCAATACTAATTCTTATTATTATCTTGCGACACTTTAGAGAAACACTTCTGTTCAGTGTTTGTGACGCCCCAAAGTAATAAGTGAATATTTTTCGCGAGAGGGCACTAGTGTGTGTTAACATAGTGTGACAGAGAGCGCATAGAGAACGCCCGAATAAAAGCTTTGTTCTGAGTCTATACAAGGGATGGCGAACCAGTGGCACGCGTGCCATTGATGACACGTGACACACTATTTTGGGCACGCCAATGATAAAAATGGTTTGCATTTTATTTCAAAGTTCACTATGAAGTATTACGAACAAACGCGAGTGATCGGTCGCGGAGTGGCGGGGAGCACACTAGTTTGTTATTCTCTTGCCTTAGTTACGTCGTAAACTATAATTGCTTATGATGCAAATTTCGTCTACGCTTAGCAAAGTAAATTTCATTGACACAACTGCATTTTAAATTTTATTAATGTTATATTGACAATTTTTTTAACTGTTATTTAACATGGCTAGTTCTGAAAAAGAACACAAAAAGTGCGAGATAGAAGGTGACCAAACGGTGTATGTTTTCTGTTCTGGAATAGTGGTATGCAGAACATCATCTGTAAAGCGGCATTTTGAAACAAATCACAAATCCTGTTGTCAAAAAAGTGAGCCACAGCAAAAAGAATTAATTGCTTTGAAGCCGTTAGGCAGATGACTCAAATTCAGCATGTATTCTTCAAAAAGTAACATCTCACTATTATCATATAAGTTATTTGTCATCCACACAATCTGCAACAACAGAAGTCACACTAACGATACTTTAATTTGAATTACACGTATAACTAAAACACATTAATAAACTATACAGTGAAAAGGGTATTTTTTCTTAGTAAATAGAGTTTTGTGTTGTTTGAATTTAGTTTTATTACTTTCCCAATAATAACAAGTCAAAATTATTTGATGGCACGTCTGTACCCCATTAAACACTTCTTTAGAAAAAAAATGGCACGTTGATCCATAAAGGTTTGCCACCCCTGGTCTATACCATCTAATTTATGGAGTGAATTTTTATTTAAAACAATGAGTTTTGAATTAGTGAAGAAACAACTTTTACTGCAAGAATTGATTTTCTTTTGCTATTTCTTTGGGTGGGCTGATTCAGGAATCCTTTACTGATCTGTTCTTCAACAATATCTCTTTACTCTTTCAGTGCATTCTTAACCAATTCTATGCCGCCACGTAACCTCTCTAAATAACCACTTTACCATGCACTGCACTTGTGTTTGTGTAGTTATAATCATTGAGACACTGCACAGTTCCTTCACAAGGGCATATTCTCATAAATAGCGTCCTCATAATGCTGCCAAAATTGCGAAATAACTCAATATGTGGTTTTCGTTCTTGTATTTTTTCATGTTACATTCAAACAGTGGATTTTGTAGGGTAGAACTTCAGAAGATATTACTTATATGAAGTTTATTTATTATAGTTATAAGATTATTTATATTTTTTTTTGAAAAATATTTTTTCTCAGTCACTATTATGAAAGAAATGTATAAAGAAATGATTCAAATGTTTAAATAAATAAAAAGCCTTCTATATTTTAAGCTCAAATGGTACAAGACGATTTTTCTAAAACCTTAGCTTTTAATCAATACATACTTTAAGTAGACAGAAAAATCTCTATATTATTACGAATTATGCCCTCCTATAGCAGAAATGACCTCCTCAACTCTCGTCTTGGTATTGACTTCACTATTGCAGCGCACATGTTCTTAACTTCATCGTTCAACCACACTTGCATAGCACTTTTTATCATTTGTTTTGTTGTCATACAACTCATCTTAGCTTAACGATTCCTGATAATATGCCAAAGATTCTCAATAGGACTTAGATCTGGTGAATTACCAGTCATGCTAAGCACTTTTATTTATTTTCCCACATAAAAGTCTGGACAAAATATCGAATTGGGAAAAGAAGTCAAATCATGTTGAAATGTAGCGTCAAATGTTTCCATGAAAGGAACAATTCTACTGCGTAATATTTCTATGCATTTGACATAATTCATCATTCCTTTCTTATGAACTAAGCTTCCAGTGCCATTTGATGTAAAAAAAACAACGCAAAACATTTGTTTCGAAGGAGGTTTTACAGTCTGTTGGATATGATCTTGCAGCAGTTTCAACTTCACTTCGTCTAACTGCACTTGATTTGTATCCCTGCACTAATAGAAGTGATACATCATTGTAAATAAGTGTATCCCGCTTCCACGCCACAGGTCCGGGGTTTAAACCTCGGGATGGGTTTAAGCAGCATTTCATTCCTTCAGTGGGTCGATAAATGAATACCAAACTGAATACTGGGGTTTTTGCGTCAGACTGACCACTTGTCCCAAACATCTGCAGAAGAAACCTAGCACCTAAGGTCATATAAATTGAGATACGAGCAGTAGGCCTTGGCCCTCATGGACTGTTGCGCCACTGAGTTTAGCTCAGCAATCTGTTCCTTGGTGATGCTTGACGATTATTTCTTTTCTCTACTTTTCTTTAGCAATCATCAATAAATCTTACATGTTGTATGATGATTGAATATTTGTTTAATAATATGTATATTGTTACGACCCGCATGTGCAGAGGGCGCTAGTAGTCCTCCTTGTTTACATTTCGTAAGTATGCTTGTAATACATCCACGGAGCGGACATACCTACCGTCTTCAATAAACAAACATTTTTAAAGTATACAGTCCACGCCTTTTGCTTGAGCAGTCAAGTTATACATAACTCAAAGTCTGCTCATAATTCGTTATAGACATTTCTAGAATAACCACACCATTTGTGGTTAAAATCAGAGCTATCGACCTCAATCAGTTTTTGTGGTCGGTGTCGAGCCCGAGCCAAAAATCAAAATGGCTCCAAAAGAACTATCAGAACTCACCGTGTTTAACAGAAGGAAAGCACATCTGCTCGGTCAGATCACACGCATTAGAAACTCCTTGGAAAATGTGGATTCACCATTGAATCAAGTTGAAATAAGAACTAAACTCGCATCGCTTTCTGAAGTGAAAGCAAAAATAGACAAACTTCGGACCGAAAGCTACAGGGTTCTTTCGGATGAAGAGCTCATGGATTTCAAGACCAGTTTGGACACGATGGAAGTGGACGCAGATAATTTAGAGGTGAGTCTCAATACCTTACTTGAATCTTCTAATGTGGATACCTCTGAATTATCTGTGAAAAATGATTTTGCTAATTACAATGTAAAACTGCCATCCATTAATTTACCGGAATTTTCAAGACAATATATTGATTGGTTGCAATTTAAATCCCAATTTGTATCATTAATTCATGATAACGCTTGTTTATCAGACTCGCAAAAACTATATTATTTGCAATCTGCCCTGAAAGGCCATGCAAAACAATTGCAAACAGTAAACGATTCTTACTCATCTTTATTTGAAGCTTTAGAAGGTAGATACGAAAATAAAAGATTAATTGTAAATAGTCATATTGCTGAACTTTTAAATCCTAACAAAATAAAATTTGAATCTGCGTTTAATCTCAGAAGTTTAATAGATTCAATTCAGAGTCATCTTAGAGCCTTAAAACAACTAGAATTAGAACCTAACGCTTTGTGTGAATCAATGTTAATTTTTGTTATAAATCAACGTCTAGATGATGAATCGCGTAAACAATATGAAATGGAATTACATTCTAATGATTTGCCTAAGTGGGATAATTTTTTAGACTTTTTAATAAAAAGGAGCCAAGCCTTAGAAAACGTACAATGAAATTCTTCGTTGAAAAACAAGAACGAATATTCTCCAAAATTCAGATCATTCGTCGTGGAAAGCAATGAAAAAACCTGTCCGTTATGTCCTTTAGAGACACACCCAATTTTTAAGTGTAAAATGTTTCACGAGATGTCTGTTCAAGAAAGAAGCAACAAAGTGAGATCCTTAAACCTATGCTTTAATTGTCTAGGCCATCACCTTATTAAGAACTGTTTAAAACTGAGCAGGAAATGTAGGGTTTGTAATGCGAACCACAATTCTCTTCTTTGCAAAACAAGGATGCCCCGACCGATATCAGAACCACACCAAACTAAAACCTCCCCTCTCCACAGAGTTCATCAGGGGTCATTTATGACCCGAGTCCAGCCACTGTAATAAATCCTCAAACCGCGACGTGTCTTTACAATGAGATTGGGGAGAAATCCATTTTGCTTTCGACCGCGAAGGTCAAAGTTCAGAGTGCGACAGGGGGTTGGCTTGTAATGAACGCGATCCTTGATTCAGGGAGCCAGAAATGCCTTTGTAGCTTGGAAGCGTCAAATTTCCTCGGGTTGGAAAAATACTCTATGAATTCAACTATTGTAGGCATGAATGGAGCTTGCATTTCAGTGAGGAAAAGAATTTCCGCTGAAATTTCGAACGGAAGTTCATTTAAAAGAAAACTTAACTTTCTCATAGTCCCTAAAATTACTGGATGCGTTCCTACACAGCCATTGGATTTAACAAAAATAAAATTGTCTCAAAATATAAGATATGCAGGTGCGGAATTTAATATTCCCATACCAAATGATATTCTCCTGGGAGGCGAAATATTTTATGAATTATTAAAAAGTAAACAAATAAAATTACATGACAATTCAATAATATTGCAGGACTCCGTATTTGGTTACATTGTAACAGGTTCCATTCAAAACGAACCGTCGAACTATATATTATTTTTGCAATTTCATCCAAGATCAGGTTGATAGAAATTTAACAAAATTTTGGGATTTAGAAGCAATAGGAATTAAAGCAGAGTCTAGTTGTGACCCAGACGACCAAGCCATGCAACATTTTAAATCTTCAGTACGTTTCAATAGTGGTCGTTATGAAGTTGGGTTTCCTTGGAAGAGCCATACACAAGAGTTAAATGACAATTTTTCCGTAGCAGAAAAACGTGTAAAATCCTTAACAAGAAGATTCATTCGTGATCCAACTCTGTACATACAATATTCCGAAATTTTGAAAGAATATGAATCTCAAGGAATAATTGAAACGGTTCTAGAAACTGAAAAACCAACTGATAGAGCAGTATTCTATTTACCGCACCAAGCGGTCTTTCGCCAAGAAAGCCTAACTACAAAAATGCGCATTGTTTTTGATGCAAGTTCCCATGAAGATGGACAACCATCTCTTAATGACTGTATATGGTCAGGTGGGAATTTAAACCCAAACATATTCCACCTGATAATTTCTTTTCGCTTGAACACGATTGCTATCACCGCAGATTTAGAACGTGCATTCTTGCAAGTCTCATTACGTGACGAGGACAGAGATGCAGTTAGATTTTTGTTTCCAGACATTAGATCAAATCAAACATATCCCTACAAGTTTCAAGTGTATAGATTTAAGCGTGTGATGTTTGGAGTCAACGTAAGCCCCTTCTTGCTCTCCGCAACAATTAAGCATCACATCGATAATTACCGTGAGCAATATCCAGCAGCAACTGAAATGCTTGACAATTGTCTCTATGTTGATGACGTAATCAGTGGGGCTGATGACATCTCCCAAGCCTTAAAAGTATCAAAGGATGCTGAAACAATCATGAAGAATGCCAGCATGAAATTACGCAAATGGAATTCAAATGATCAAACATTGATGAGAACTTGGGAAAAGGAAGGCCTTGAGACACATCCTCGTCACCCGGACGATAGTTCTAAAATCCCTTCGTCAAAGGTTTTAGGGATACCATGGGATGTTGTCCACGACTATTTTACAATTGATGTTAAAGGACTTCTGCAATTGGACACGTCAAAACTCATCACAAAAAGAATTGTGCTTCAATCAGCTGGGAAAATATACGATCCAGTTGGGTTCTTGTCACCCTACACAATTAGGCTCAAATGCCTATTACAAGAACTTTGGCTACGGAAGTTATCCTGGGATGACGAGCTACCGCCAGATATGCATGCAGTATGGTCACAATGGTGGTTAGAACTTCCATTTTTATCAGAGTTAAAGATTCCGCGCAAGATCCTCGATTCCAGTGGAGATTCAAGTAAAGTCCAAATCCATACCTTTTCCGATGCCAGTCAAAAAGCATATGGAGCAGCCGCCTTCTTGAGAATCAAGCACAAGGACAGAGTCAGCGTTGATCTTGTAACATCCAAGAGCCGTGTTGCACCTCTGAAAAGGTTATCCCTGCCTAGATTGGAACTGATGGGCGCTCTGCTTGCTGCACGCTTAGCGAAGGAAGTCAAGAAAATCTTAGATCAGAAGTGTTCAACCAGAGCCTTTTTCTGGACGGACTCTCAGGTCACCTTACATTGGATCAAAGGTCCAAGCCATAGATGGAAACCCTTTGTTGCGAACAGGGTTCGCGAAATCCAATCCCTCACCGATCCAAACACGTGGTTCCACTGTTCCGGCAAGGACAACCCAGCAGATCTACTTACTAGAGGAATCAGCGTAGACGCTCTTACAACCAACTCCAAGTGGTGGAATGGATCCTCGTTTCTACGTCAAATTGACTTCCAGACCAAAGGACTAGATGAAGCGATCCCAGAAAGGGTGTATTTAACGGAAATGAGAAAGAACTCAAATCCAAAAGAGGACATTTCTTTGACATTGACAGTGACTAAAAACAATTTCCTTGAAAACATTATTGATATTTCAAACAACTATGTAAAATTAATTCGTGTTGTAAGTTTTCTTTACAGATTCATACACAACTGCAGAACCAGAATTACAAAGATAAAGGGACCCCTTACTTCACAGGAGGTAAGTCATGCTGAGAACTGGCTGATCCACTCATTGCATGAAAGGGAGTTCTATGAAGAAATGCGCAAATTGTTGGCAGGTGAGCCTATTCCTATGAAAAGCAAATTGACTCCACTTAATGTTTTTCTTGATGAGAGCAACATCATTAGAGTAGGAGGCAGACTTGCCAATTCAAATTTAAATGAGAAGGCTAAATTTCCTATGATTTTACCTAGTAGAAACGTTTTAACTGATATTATATTGAGCCATTATCATAAAAAATATTTGCATGCAGGACCCCACTCACTTTTATATCTTGTTCGTCAAAAATTCTGGCCACTCAATGGCAGAAATAACTGTCGTAGAATTATTCATGAATGTGTGAATTGCTTTAAGAACAAGCCCATCACTATGAATCAAATTATGGGTAACCTACCGAGAGATCGTGTAACACCGAATTATCTCTTTAATGTCACGGGCGTTGATTTTGCAGGCCCATTCTTCATTAAGTTTAAAAATCAAAGAAAAGGGGCATTAAATAAAATTTATGTAGGCCCATTCTTCATCACATAACCATTGCAAGTTTAAAACGTTTTTTTTTTTGGTAGGAGAGGAAACTCACCTTCCGACAACGCTAAAACATTTGTTGGCGCAAATGCCGAAATTAAAAAATTGTTCAAAATGATTAAATTACCGGATCACACATTAGCAGAATTTTTGACAAATGAATCGATAGAGTGGAACTTTATCCCACCCAGGTCCCCAAACCATGGAGGGCTATGGGAAGCAGGAGTAAAGGCATTTAACCCTCTAACTGGACACCTTCCTCCTGAAAAGTTATTCCGAAAGCGTTTAACTCTTATTTTGCGATTCCCTTCAAAAATGCAACAGACTTTTTTCCTTTCACCCTTTTAGAACTTGGGAGGTCGAACGCAGAAAATTTTACGACCCAGTTCGGTCCCTTTCAAAAGTAAGAACCAAGAGATCAATCGTTTACAGCAAGCTGTTAAGTTGCCTTGGGCAATCTCCTTTGAATGCGTAGTGGAATCCGGTGTTTCTTTCTCCTATATGTTCAGTCACAGTAAAATTAAAAAATGAAAGGTAAAAAAAAGAGGAAAAAATTAAATAAATAGTATGTTAGAAGTTGAAAAATAATTATATTTTCTTTAAAGAAAATTTATTTTTCTGTCATTTTTTAAAAATTAAAATATATATATATATATATTTGGTATTGCGATTTGAACCAGAAAAAAGCATCCTGTATTCATTTTTGAATATGAGAGTAAGAAAACGCGCTCACTTTCCTGTTTTTAAAAAAGTAATGAGGTAAAAAGAGCAAAGGCCCTATCTCATTTTTAAACAATAACACAATAAATATTACATACAATGATTATATTTATGAAATAAAACCGATCTTTCTCTATTCAGTTATATTTTTAATTTAAAATAGCATAAAAAAGGATTTCAATACTTTTAATTTATTTTAATTAAAATCATATAAAAGATATTTTTATGTTAACTGAATATTTTTCAGAAAAAATTTAAATTTTCCTTCCTAGTGTTCTCTTTTTCGAACTTCTTGTATTAAATAAAAATTCCTTTTCTACATCGGCATTTGTGATGGACATAACACACATTCAGTCAATAATTTTTAATTTTAATGGGGGATATACTTCTTCAAATGCGCATGACAGTACTTCTAACCATTTTCTACTCAAGTTAAATTTCTTATCTTTCTGTTTATTTTATTACAAGGAAAAATGTCACACATCGATAACTACATTTTCACACAAGTCAGTCATTACAAATTCTATTGTGAGATGTTCTCCCTAATTAATCTTGTCTTTCAAAACAGTACACTTAAAACAATTTTGTTCAGTGAAGTTAACCGACAGTTCCACAATGTATTCATTCCAAATTTTACAAACAAATTTAACACTTGGAAATGTATCCTGTATTAAATTTTTCAGTATACACAAATATTTCCTGCTGTAGGGAAGATATAGTATGAGAGATGTAGTGTGCGGTTGTGAAAGAATGTTTTCGTACGTGTAGACTATTTTTGAAAATTTAAATATCACTGAAGCTGATCATATAACTGCAAATGAGCCTTATTTTAATGTGTGCTAGTATCAAAGTAAAACACTTTACAATATTAAACAGCCTATGGGTTTATACTCAATATCAAACTATTCGCAAAATGTCTTACAACTTCTATTCAAATTGTAAAGAAACTGAAATATAAATATATCTTACTGCAGTCAAAAATATTCATAATATGTACGTATCCTGTTGCTCCACTTATTTCTGTACATTTTAAAAACTGTAGCTGAATGCAATTTTTTATATTTATAAACGAGGCATAACAGCTCACACAGTCGTAAAAATGTCCTTACCATTTTTAAATATACTACTATAAAACGTATATGGTTTGTAAGATCAGTTGTAAAATCCTAAAAGCTTTTAGAGGAGCTAAAAACATGTAATTTTGGATTAATAAAATGTTTAATATAATACACAAATATACATGTTATTAAGCAAATACATTTGAAAAATCAAACTTCCTTCTTAAATAAACGTAATTGAAAGAAAAATGTTTAATTGCAAATGAGTGGAAAAACATGTTTATCTAAGGGGTATCCCCAAAATGAGGTAATCCTCAGACTTAAGATTCAAACTCAGAAGCACAACAATCCATGAGGGCCAGGAACTACTGTGCCCATCATAATACACGTGACCATTGGAAGCTGAGGTGCAGGAACAGATGTCCCGATTTGGTGGTCTGTCTGAAGAGAGACCTTCAGTGTTTTAGACCGAAGCAAGCTTGGTACTCATTTATCGACCCAATGTAGCGGGGAAGAAAGGCAGAGTCGACCTTGCGCAGCCCGTTAATAGAACCCAGACCTGTGGTGGGGAAGCACTATACATTTTCACTCAATCCTATTCGGTGAAAAATAAAATTTAATGTTAGAATCTTATATAAATCTTTAATGAATGAGGAGTTCAAACTTTTTTCATGTAAACTGTTTAGACGGAAATGGTTAATTATGAACATTTCACAAGTTGCATAAATTAAAAATAACCGTTATTGTTAACATAAATTTTTAAGGGTACAAAAGGTGTATTTCGGCTGCACAAATTAATTTTAAAAGGAATACGGTTACGAAAAAGTAGTACAAATCTATCTAAAGTAGGGTTGGTTACCTTAGATATTGTCAAACACAACAATGTATTGGAAGCCAATTCCACAATTTGTTGTTATAAAAATGTATGGAAAATTAGAAGATTTATTTTTGCATTTGTAATTTAAATATATATATAATTTTTCCTGGGAGCTTTAAAAGCTAGAGCGGCATCCATCAAAAAACCGCGGTTTCTCTCTCTGTTTTTCCAGATCGCCCCTGACTAAGCCGGCTCTGCCATAGTAAGTGAAAATGCCGGATTTTGTTTGTCAAGATCATTTTATGGCAGACTGCATTTTTCATGTATTTTAGATGGTCGTTTTATATTTTCTACATCAATATCTTAATGTCTGAATTTAAAATTACATAAAATTCTTGACATTCGCATCAATGACCATGATAATTTTTATTAGTATATGAATGTGTCATCAAACGATTACATGACTAATATTAACAAATTATTTTAACCATTTAATTGATATCAAGTATAATATAACGCACACAAATTTTCTAAAATTTAAAATAAATATTTCGAAAACTACTTCAGATATACTCAAAATTTTTTATTCCTACGCTTTACTTCTCAGTTTTGCTTCTCTATGTAAGAATTTATTGTAATTGTATATTCATCAATTTTTTTAGTATATTTTTTGCTCTTAGCATGCGGTTTTCAACCGAATTGTATGAAATCTTCGAAATATATTAAATGAATGATTGAATATTAACGTCGCACTGTTCAGCTACACGAGGGCTTTTGGCGACGGACCACGTAATTTTGAACCATGGTCAAGTGACGTGAACGACACCTGAGCTGGCACCCCCCTCTCCTAACTACCACACCACACCAACGGGAGGACGTTTCAGCTCTCGACAGATTTAACGTGCATCGCTGCCCTACACGGCGGGTCTTTAGTGGTACTGGGAACTCGAACTCGTGACAAATTATTTGCAAGCCACGTTCCGATACCTATACCACTCAGCTACCGCGGCCGAAATATATTAAAAGATACCAAAGAAGCTATATAATAAAATTTGAAATTTTTATAATACTCAAACAATTGCTAAAACTTATGGTAAATAATTTTTAACTGCGCGATGGATTTTTTTATTCGAAATTTCAAATGGAATTTCTAACATAAAATTTCTAGCTATATAATGTCGAGATTTCAAAACATATCCAGATTTTAATTACTTATTCAGTTAGCCTTTAAAAAAGATAAATGTTGAGGTATTTTGTATAAATAGATATTTTTGAACAATATATAATTCGAATGTTTTTCAATAGCTCGAATTTAAAATTGATTTTTATGTTTATTTATATGCATATAAATGTCTACTGTAAATGTTTCCGTATATTTTTGATTACCATTTTTTCAAACATTCCATTTATTAAAAAAATGTGTGAAAATCTTCATTCATGTTGTCTTTGTTGTAAACTGAAGTTCAAGCCCTTAAAACTCAAATATAATTCGGTGTATTTTAACAATATAAAACCAGGCACTGTACTTAAACTTACCTGAACACTTAGGCTTTGAAACCTTTAAAAAAAAAACTAATAAATCTTAATTAGTTTTTTTTTCGTTATTATTTTTTATCAGAGTGTAAGAAAATGTTTCAAATGATTTGATGAAGTTTAGATTTATTCACTTTTAGTGGTTGGAAAATTCAAAAGGTTCCAAATTTTAAAGAGTTTGATGGTTTATTAATTTTTTCGGTATCTTATAATAAAATAATCATGTTTCAAAAACTGAAAGCTTTGAATAAGAAAAATGAAGCGAAAGAATATACTTAAAAAAAGATAATTTGTCTAACTATTTAAAATAGCAGATTGCCCTGACACGCCCCAACTTGTTACAGTTTGAAATTAATATGAAACCAAAATGGAATTGTAACATATTTTACTTATGCGTTGGGACTTTTGGAAACTTTTAAAATACAAGCTAGCAAACACTTCTTGGGTTATAAAGAAATTTGTCCCCGATTTTTTACGATTGGGGGGTCAAAACACGTTGTTCCCTGCGAGCCATAAAACTCCTGCTGTGTTGCTTCATCCGTCCCTCATTATCTTTCAAGATGTTAAACCTTAAAAGGGGGAAAGGATTTCAGAAAAGTGCGGCTAATCCGCTTTTGAAAACGTTATTTGAAGGCAGAAAAATCCGTGCAGTCCATTTTCGAAGCCTCTCTAGTAGGGCGGAAAAATCCGTTCTGTCCAGTTGGAGGGTTAAATTCCACTTAAAAAGAGTCGTGGGGAACGCACATTTAACTCTCGAAGAGTTCATCACAATACTTTGTGAAATTGAGGCTGTGCTAAATTCCCGACCACTCACACCTTTGACGTCAAATTTCGATGATTTCGAAACACTGACCCCTGGACACTTCTTAGTAGGTGGACCCCTAACATCCATAGTTGAAGCGCAAATAACTAATATAAATGAGAATCAGTTGTCGAGATGGGAAAGGGTAAAAAAAATTACCCAACATATATATAAGCTTTGGAAACGCGATTATTTGAATAATTTACAAGAACGTCACAAGCGGAAATTTAACAAAAATAATGTTTCTGTAGGAACCTTAGTTTTAATCAAAGATGAAAATCTTCCTAGTACGAAATGGAGTACCGGAAGAATAACTGAAATTTTTCCTGGCACCGATGGTAAGGTCCGAGTGGTGAACCTGCGTATGCCAAACGGAAATATATTAAAAAGGACAATCAGAAATCTTTGTATATTACCTGTATGAATTTTGTTATTAGTAATTATTGTATGTGTATAAATTAACTTCAATCGTATTTAAGTATCATAAAATGTATTGTGTATTTTTCATTTAAATACTGTAAATATTGTGTATTTGCATTTAATATTGTGCATGCCTTTTTGCTTTGTAAATATTGTGTATTTTGTATGTAAGTATCGTGAATTGCATTATGTATTTCTATTGAAATTTCATTTCAATGGCGGGGACTCTGTTACGACCCGCATGTGCAGAGGGCGCTAGTAGTCCTCCTTGTTTACATTTCGTCAGTATGCTTGTAATACATCCACGGAGCGGACGTACCTACCGTCCTCAATAAACAAACATTTTTAAAGTATACAGTCCACGCCTTTGCTTGAGCAGTCAAGTTATACATAACTCAAAGTCTGCTCATAATCCGTTATAGACATTTCTAGAATAACCACACCATTTGTGGTTAAAATCAGAGCTATCGACCTCACCCATATATTAATAATTAAATTTGAAAACAATTTTTGAAAAGAAAAAAAAACTACTACAGTAGCAAAAGGTATATATTAAATTAGAACTACCTACACACTTCTTGCATACATCTGATTCGAAATAATTAATTAAACTTAACACTAAACTCTTTTATTAACGTAAAAATTATTCCAAGTTCGATGGAGTGAGTGAATGAGTGAATATTAACGTCACACTATTCAGCTACATGAGGCTGCGACGGAGCGTGACCGGGACGGACCACTTACTTTGAACCAGGTCAAGTGACGTGGACGGCACCTTATCTGGCATAAAATAACCCTTTTTACGAATACTCTGATGATACTTATTCTTTTAAATCCACTCTTCCAAGATATAGGACAGCACGGGTTCTATGATGAGTATTTTAGCGGGGAAGGCGAATAGTTTTATAGCAGAAATTGCGTTTTCAACGGATTGCGAAGATTGTCATTTTTGTTCCGAAAAAATAGCTAATGTCAAAAGGTAAGAGTCTTATATTTTATATGTTACTGAAGACATTAGAAAACAATTTGATTATTTATTTTAAGTAAACAATGTGTATAATTAATATTACAGTTCAATATTTTTAATTAATTAATTAGTTTTAACGAATTAAATTTCCCAAAGTTGAGTATTTTGTTTATGTATATCCCTTTATATTTTCAATGAAGTGATTCAAAAAAAATATTGCATGAAAAAAAACTGCAGTAAATCATAATGCGGTAGATAAAGGGTTTTAAAAAAACTTTTTATGTTATTTGTTTTTAGGAGATGTTCCCATGAATATTCATAAAATGTCACGCAATATTCTGCTTTTAATATCTTTGAGGAAAACGTTTTAAGAATTGGCACCTTTTCCATGCGGATAGCCATTTCTTTTCAATATCGTTTTCATTTTTGTGCATTACTTTTCGCGTATTTGTCACAGTTGGCATTCCCCCCCCCCCTCCCAAACTTTAATAGTATGCCTGAAGATTAAAAAAAATATCCTTAAAAAAATAGAGCAACTATGCATGTTTTTCTTTTTATATTGGAATTGATATCTTAGAACGAAAGGAAAAAAAAATGTTCCTGTTCTGAAAACATAAATTAGTCTGTTTATTTAGGTAAAAAGTATTCAGTTGTAACTATTTTAATTGTAAAAAAATCATGCTCTTTTTTATATATTAAACACTTTAAATTCTAATAATTAAAACTTCAAACATTTAAAAAAATTCTAGTATTGAAAAGTGAATGAAATTGTTGAGGGTAATATATTTTCTCAAATTGTAGTTTCGAAATATCTGTTGCGCTATACCAATCGAAATTTACATCAGGAAAATATGAAAAAAATCAGATTTCAAATCTCAATTCCCAAAAATCGACAATAATTTCACAATGGGATATTCAAAGATTTTTCACAATTAGAGAATTTCCTAATATTTTTGACATATGAAATAATCCAATTTGAGCCTTTTTATTTAATTTCTGAATTCATGGCTATGTTTGCTGATGCAATGGAATTTAATCATTTGTCTCAGCATTCCGTTGTTGATAGTGACATTATTTTATACTGACTTCCTAAGATCCAAAGTAAAATATTTAATATTTAATGTTATCTATAGTTCCGTTTCCGTTTTATGCTATTCGTTTGTTATAAAATTAAAGCATCCATAACTAGAAAATGAGGTCAAACTTGCTTCGCAATAATACTCTGCTGGCCACAGAAAATGCAGAATCCTGAAGGAAGCATGCAAACGATGTGAAATTTATATCTTGCGTTGACAGCGATGAAATATGCAACTCATTAACAATATAGTGCAGACGCACATCACGGACAACCGTAGCGCACCCGCAAGCGAAATATAAGGGGGTGGGGGGAGATTGGTGAAATACAACAATTGCTTTTTCGCGGGCTTTTTTCTTTTGCCTAAATTGTTTACCTATTCCTCGTTGAAGAAATCAACATTCAGTCTGTTACGCATCATTCGGTGTCCGCTCGTACTACTTGACGCCTTTTGCAGCAGAGTGGAATGCCTGTAAGGCGTCCATTACTTCGTTTGCACCCTTGATTGCAAACCCCAGGTGTTTGCACCACCAATGGTGCGATGAACCGTGGACATGAACAATAGAATGGAACGAAGTTGCGTTTACTAATGAATCCAGCTTCTGCCGGCAACAACGCGATGGTCGGATTCGAGTTTGGAGACACCGTGGTAAGAAGGTTGCTGAATTGTTGCATTATGCATCTCCACATTGGTCCTGCACTTGGTATCATGATTTAGGGTGCTATTGATTTCACTGCCTCACCTCTCTACTATGCATTGCTGGTACACTGAACAGCTAGCGTTACATCTCTAAGGTGTTGGTGCCCGTGGCCCTTCCATACATTCAGCGCTTGTCATCAGCCGTAATCCAACAGGATAATGCGCGACCACAAGTGACACGCAATGTGCAAGGGTTCTTAATTACCCATCAGATTGAATTGATTCCTTGGTCTCATGGTTCTCCCGATCTATTGCCAAAAACGCGTGGTCCAAGCTTGCAGAACAACTCGCTCGAGATAAAGCCCATGTTGCTACACCAGACCAACTTTGGCAACATGTGGAAGCCGCATGGACTGTTGTACCCCAAGGATACATCCAAAGCCTCTTTGATTCTATGCCGAGGCGTGTGGGGGGGCGCAGTGGTTATAACTAACAATGTTGACCACACTGACTACTGATTTTGTCATCATCCATACGTCACAAGAGGCTACAATTTTAATCGTTTGGTCTTGGTTCAACATGTAATCTGTTACAAAAATTCGCTCTGTGGTGCTCTCTGATCCTTCTTGGTGTTGCATTTTGTGTGGCCAGCACTGCACATATATTTATGCGCTTTGAGATTTAACATCTATTCTATATTCATTCCCTGATATAGCGACCGCCTAGTAGGCATGGTCACAGACTTGGGACCACGTGTCATGAGTTCGAACCTTAATGCCACTGAAGGCCCGTCGTGTAAAAAGCATGACATGGAATTTCGCAGAGGGGCTGCTAGATCAAGTTTCCTCCTCTTTATTTGATCATGGTTCAAAATTACGAAATCTGTCATCAATAGTCCTAGTTTTGGTTTATAGTGGGATATTAATGAACACTTTATCTCTCACCATATATTTTTCATATGCTTTATACCAATACACAAATACCATTATAACTGCTCCGGCTCAATTCACACCCTTAAGAACTTACGGTATATTATAGTTGTCATTTTCTAAGCGCTAACACCTTGATAGACTTTTTTCGTAGCTATAAAGTATTATTAAAATATTACTACAAGAAAAGGGACGCAAAGCGAAACAACTGTTTAGACAGTTTTGATAGTTATTCATCTTTAACTTTCGCCTTACCCTTGCACGCAAATAAACTTTCTTTTATTACAACTTGGTGTAAGTCTAACCATTTTTTCCGAGATCCACACATAAAAGATAACGATGAAGACGCAAAAAGCCCCGTTAAAAAAGTTTCTAGTCTTAAGGAAGATGCGATCGCCATTTGTCAACATCTTTCATTCTTTTTCAAGGTGGGTCAATTTATTTCTCTCTTCTTTTTCTCTCTTTCTAGAATTCACTATAAAATGACTTTTTCTCTATAATGCCAATGTGTAACTTGTAGCTCCATAATTGAACGTTGTGGACACAAGTACCGTAAAATCCATCCGGCGTATAACGTGCCCATTTACTTTCAAGCTGAACTTTTTAATTTTTAGGTATATTAGCCGTATAACGCGCACCCCCCTTTTTACGAAGAAATCTGAACTATTCGTATGCATTGCTTTATGTTTTAGTTATTTTTTCGAGGTATTTTCCGAGACTTTTGAAAAAATAGTATACTTCAAGAACTGCAACTTGTAGTAACAGGTGTTGATGGATGAAGGAAGGCAGATGAACTTGGATATATTACTCTTTCAATGAAAACTTCGTTGGGAGTCGTGTATTTAGTTCTATTTCTCAGAAATATAATTTATGTCTATATTTTTACGTTCAGATTAGTAGTCTTTCATCCTGTTTTATCTTGCAATGAAAAAAAAATGTATCATATGATGGATTTAATGAGTTGTCTTAGAACCGTAGAACCAGCCAGGGAAATAAAAATATAATAACAGAGTGAGCGGAATAAAGATGTTCAATATTTTCACCTTCTGAAATGGATGTAAATTCATTTCATTTGTAATACATTTTAACTATCGTGCAATAATTAACATCATAAACTCTTTTAGTTCATAAGGCAAGTCGTTTCTTTTAAACAAACAGTGTTTTGATAATT
Source organism: Trichonephila clavipes (assembly GCA_019973935.1). Classification (NCBI taxonomy): domain Eukaryota; kingdom Metazoa; phylum Arthropoda; class Arachnida; order Araneae; family Nephilidae; genus Trichonephila; species Trichonephila clavipes. The sequence continues at coordinate 20,501 of BMAU01006583.1, forward strand.
TAGAAATAAGGTTTTTTTCTATGCTCACATCTCTTTTGTTGTTTTTAAAGCTATTGATTTATACCATGATCTTATTTTTTGTGATCATAGTGCGCGTTATACGCCGGATTTTACGGTACTTCCCCGAAAGAATCCCTTATAATAGCCTGGATAAAACTTATGGCAAGACTGAAAGATTGAGATTCATCTCGGCTTGTGTCGGTTGGTGTGTGTGACCTCTCGGATTTGATATACATTTCTAAATTATTTATCTAAGAATTTTCAAAGAATATTAATTAAAGGAAAGGGGTGCAGGAAATATAAAATTACCTTGTGTGTAAAAAAAAAAATTACAGCTAAATATTGTTTTGAATCAAAATAAATTTTTTTGAAATAGTGCTGATGAATGTGCAAAAATTAGCATATTTTCTTGTGCTGTGCTTAACCATTGCATCGAATACTGATGTCTGCAAAATGTGGCAGGACATTTTCAGTAAATCTTGGAAGTAATGATAAGTAATATTTTTTTTGAAGAAATGGGAAACATGAAACATTTTGACTATATTGTTACACAATGAATTGTCAAAATAAATATGTGTATAAATGAAAGAAATATATATTTTAAAATTATCTTATGTAAAATGAAAATCATATAACCGAAATAAAGAATTGTCACAAGTAATGATTAATTGAAAATTCGAACACCACGGTATGGAAGAACTTCTTTTTCTGAATAATAGTTTATTAACGTCTCTCCTCAAAGCAACATGATGAGTATTGGTGATTGTCCTGCAATCTGAAGCCACGGTCAAGTGGTGGAAATGACATACCTGGGTCAGATTTGGAGTCAAATTTAATGTGCATCAATCAAGTCTTCTAGTCGGCGGATCTTCCCTGGTACTACGACTCGAGCTCACGTTTCTATAGAAACAATGCGCAACAACCCCTGAGGGCCAAGGCCTCATCCTAGTTTACGTGACCTTAGATGCCTCGGTGTATGAACAGATGTTTCGTTAAATCGGTCAGCCAGACGCGAAACCTCCAGTGTTCAGTTCCCAAGCAAGCTTCGTACTTATTTAGCAACCCACTGAAGGGATGAAAGGCTGAATCAACCTTGCGCAGCCCGGGATTTTTTTCAATAAAGAGAACTTTATATTCTCAAACTGATGACTAAAAATAGCCAATGTTGAAAATACTGTGATTATATATTTTGTAAAATAATTTAATTTACGTATATCTTCATAGTTCAATACAACGATTATCGAAAGATTTCGAACAGAGTTCATTTTGGAATTATGTGAATTTCTTATCTTTTATTTTTTCTCATGATCTGTGTTAAGAGCTTAACGCAAAAAACACTCTTACTAAAGATTGTGCTGGTTAATACTGCATGTGGGTATTAAGATATTTCAGAAAAAATATTTTGAAACAATTAAAAAAAACAATTATTGCAAAAATATTTAAGAGAGAGAGAGAGAATATACTATGGAAAAAGATAGAAATGGGAAAACGAAAAGTATAACGGTTTAAAAGAAAAAAAAATGAATTATCGCGTTCGAATTTTTTTTTAAAAAATTCTTATTCAACTCTGAAATAAAGTTACTTATATAAAAGGATTAAAACGTTTGTTTTTAATACTTTTACAATTGTTTTTTCTATCGTAAAGTGTTAAGTAAAAAAAACGTAAAAAGTAAGATAATTCACCTTAACGTATTTTCTTTTAATGCCGTATGTTTCGTAATTTTAAATTGTATGCAAGAAAAGGATAAGGAATTGCTTCAAAAGACGTACATAAAATATTTCTTACCTAGCACACAACTACGTTTTTTTTTAGGAGTTTCTAAATGCTAGTAATTTTGATGGATTCACCTCTAAAAATAACATGAAGTACCTAAAAAAATAAGTAATACCTGCCATTCTCATGAATGGATAATATGGATATCCCAAAACACTGATGGATCTAGAAGAATATGATACATAATGGCTGAATGTTTTCAGTTAGTTTCCTGGTGTATAAACTTTATTTAAAATGCATCATGTTCAATAATAAATGGATAGTGTGACAACGAGAAAAGCTTTGAATCAAAAATGAATTTCCTTATATATTGATTTTCCCTCTTAGAGAGGATTTCCAAAGGTTATAATAGCAGATTAAATATTAACTTGGTTGCATCGTTTTACAGTATTTGAAAACCGAATTTATCTCTGTTTTTAAGGGATGTTGAAAGAGAGTATAATTGCGATATAATTTTAATATGCAATTAAGAAGAAAGACATTAAATTATATGACTCAAGAAATAAACAAAGCATCGCCATTTAGGAGCAACAAACAAATAAAATCATGTTTAATAAAATTAATGTAAAATCAGTGCACAGTTAAAAGTAATTTACAGGTGTCCCTCGTATAACTCGGTTGATTCGTACCGTGTTATACGGAAACAGTGTTACTCGAGACTTTTATTAATTTGCTTGAATTACTGTTTTATTTATCTATTAAATTAACTACGTATGTACATAATATAAATCAGAGCAATATGAACAGTGTTGCATCGAAACCGTGTTTCGGGTTTCATGAAAACCATGTTATAGGAAACTGTTGGGGCGATTCCATAATAGACACAAGCAGCTATTGTTGTTAATTAGATAAGGAATCCAAGATGGTGGCCTATTAGTAACAAATCGCAAGGAAAATAAGTTTCAAGAACTGTTTTTAAATATATTGAAATATGTTTCAAATGACGGATATAGGAGTAGATTGAAAGTAACCAATATCGAACAATAATTAATATCAAGATACTGTAATAATAATTATATTATATAATATGTAATGATAATCATATAATATAATTTAATCCCGTATATATAATACAATAAAATAATAATTATCTATATAATAATAATACTCTCTCATATAATATAAAATAATATAACTATTATTATAAATAAATAATAAAAATATAGTACAATATATTGAAAATTATATATATAAATATATGGTATATTATAATATAATTATTACATACAAAAAATATTTGAATTACATAATAATTATAGTATGAATAAAATAATTACATAATATCCATTAAAATTAATAATGAATTTCAATAGATAATTGCAGATAACTTGCAATATTCCAAAGACTGTGAGTTCCATTTACGAATTTGATCGAACAAGGAGTTGTTAAAAGTGCTTAATTTAAAAGTTAAATAAATGCATAGTTTGCAGCAATAATTAAAAGAGCAGCCATCATATTCTTTAAAAACAATATACTGGTACTCACCAATGATATTAGAATTATCCATATTCAAAAATAGTGCAAAATATCACGCAAAAAAGGCAGCTACCTTGAAGAATAATTGCAATGAAAATTGTTAAATTTTTTAAGAAATTGCATTAAAGTCGTCTGAAATTAATAGGGTTACCGAGGAAAAAAACAATAAGAATTAACTCTTAATCTATGTCATCCCCATGGCAACCACCTATCCACACAATGAAAATGTCAAGGTTACCATATTGTAATGTCATCGCCCTTGGCGAACATAATGACTTGACACATAGCCCTCATATATTAAATTAGCGTCGTTAAATCCATCGAAGCTAAGACTCATTAAATTATCGTGAAATGGAAGTTTGGAGGTGGGTGTCATATCGTTAGTGTCCTTCTCGCTGCTTAAGGTATTCAAACACACATCCGTAGTGCTCTTTTAAAAAAAATCGCATACTAAAACATTATAAATGGTTATAAAACGTTATGAATATTATTATAACGTTATAAAGTTATTTTTAGGAACAAATATATCAATAAATACAAATACTAGCTGCATGGTCCAGCGTTACACGGGCTTTCTAGTTTAAAACTTTCCCTTCCCGTCACAAAATCAGCACTTCCAATATTCTTTTTCGAAATTACTTTGACTTCTAACAGTAAGAAAGATTTGTGTTAGATGAACAAAATTTGTAGGCATGTTTATAGATCGAAAGGATGACGTCGATTCAAATTTCGTGCTCAAGTATGGCGCTAGTAACGCCCCTCAGATTTTGTAAATCAGGGTTGCCTTAAATGTGTGCTATAAAGCTGGTGAGTGTCATTTGTCTTTGAAATTTGACGCATTGAGTGTTAGTTAGCCAAGAATGCTTTTAAGAAGACGTAGAAGCCATTATCAACAGCTCACCAAGTTTGAACGAGGTCTTGTAGTAAGGCTACAAAAAGTTGGATTTTCTTTTCCCGATATTGCAGAAAGACTTAACCAGAATGTATCAACTTTGCCTGATTGTTGGGAGCAGTGGTCATGGGATGGTACTGCCTCAAGAAGATTGAGTTCCGAGCTGCTACGTGACACTACTGTGAGGGAACACCACCGTATTCGGGGTACGGATGTGGCGCATCGTACTGCGTCTGCTGCAGAAATTTAAGATGCAATTGGTACCACAGTGACACAACGAACCGTTAGAAATCGGTTACTTCAAGGACAATTCCGAGTGAGACACTCTGTAGCATGTATTCTGCTGACTCCGAGCCATTGGAGACAAGTTTGCGTCACCATTGGAGTCAAGCTAAAGCTCAGAGAAGGACGGAGTGAATATCTGTTGTGTTTTCCGATGAAAGTAGGTTCAGCCTAGGTGCCAGTGACGGCTGTGTGTTGGTTAGAAGGAGGCCAGGGGAACACCTGCACCCAAACTGTCGGGGGGCTAGATGCACTGGATTTACACCTGGAGTCATGGTCTAGGGAGCAATTTCCTACGACAGCAGTAGCATTCTCGTGGTTATCCCAATCACAATGACTACAAATTTTCGTCATTCTGGCAATTCAACTTATAGTACTACTATTCATGAACAACATTCAAGTGGGAGTTTTCCAACAGGATAACGCTCAACTCACACCTATGTTGTAACGCAACGTGCAATACAGAGTGTTGACATGTCGCCTTGGTCAGTGAAATCACCAGATATGTTTCGAATTCAGCATGTATGGGCATTAAAAGACAAATCCAACATCATCCACCGCCAGCACTGACCGTCCCAGTATTGACACAGCAAGTACAATAAGCACGGAACTCCATACCACAAATTGATGCTCGGCACCTGTATGGCACAATGCTTTCACCCTTGCATTAAAAATTCTGGAATTTACACTGGATATTAATGTAACGTCATTCCCCATTTGAAATGCATTTTCTTTTCTTGAGGACGCGCGCAGAGCGTGTGATGAACTCCGACGCGAGAGCGCATGGGAGCACGCGAGGAGGAAGAATGGCTCGACGACGACACCAGCTGCACTTATTAGCAGCTACCGATACTGCAGAAGGTCCCTCTTATGGTCCTGAATTACATGATGCCATATAAGTTGAAGAAAAAAAAAACTATGAGTAAACCGCTTCTGTACCTTTAAACGCGTTTTTCTCAAAACGGTATTTTCAAAGTCAGCGATCTCGATTTCTCAGAAAAGCCTCCACCGATCGTCTCAAATTTACACGCAATCTTCTCAGATATATTTGTCAGGTATTGAACGAAGGAATAAGATTTAAAAATATTATTATTATTATTATTATTCACAACTTGGAGCGAAAATTTCAGTTAAAAACGTAAAAAATATTTTCAAATAGACGCGATTTTGTCAAAAATCAAAATTTTTATTTTATTTTCGTTAAATAACTGCATTAATCCATTCTTCAAAAGAATCTACCATATTTTTTTTTATTTCAGATAATCCGAGAGGGAAATCACCACCAAGTGTCTTTTTTGGAGGTCGTTCGGGACATCATCTACAGGAGCGGTGCACATCAATATTTTTACATGATCGACGTGCTATTCTATTCTTAAAAGAAGGCTCTATTTGAATTACCATAACTTGCAATTGCTTAATAAAAACTGTTTTTTCAAAAAATTAATAAAAATATGTCTTTTTTTAGCCTCGTAACTGCGTGTGACCCCTTAATTGTAAGATTCGGAATTTCTCACAAATAATTTATGAATAATAAGCACAATCTTTTCTCCGAATGTAATTTAATGAGAATGCCAATTTTTCTCTTCAAAGAATTCTGTTCGAGAAACGAGAAAGTACATGGTCCGAATAATTCAGCGAGTTTGGAGAGTAAGTTATGCATTCTGAAATAGTTCAAATGAGATTTCAAAGCAGTCAGAATTTTTCGACAAACCCTTAGGAATGACAGAAGAGTCATCGTAAGCATTACTAACGACCAACATTAATATGTTTTGGAAAGTTGTGGAAAAGGAGAATATTATAAAAACGATAAGAAGGATCTTTGCTCGAAACAATAATTAGATGTTTCATAAATAGAATTTATAGGAGGCTGTAAAGGGCTATTAAAAATTTTTATTTCGTTTATCAAATTACGCAGAACTAATAATTTTAAAAGATACTTTTTTTCAAAATTATATCTAAGAACCTAAAACTAAGTAAAGTAACTACTGAAGAGTTTTAATGCTTCATGCTTTAGAAAAAGTTACTAATTCTTGTTAATTATTTAAAGTTAATTTTTGTTCTTTCCCTTTAGAAATGCTACATAAATAACAGTAGATCATTAACGTATAGATTCTTTTTAATTGAATTTTTTTTTACGACACCTTTTTTTTCCAAGAGGTGTTTACGAACTTGAACATTTAAGTATTATGAAAATATTGAATGGCTTACCAAAATGTAATTAAACCATGTTATTATCGCAATCTCTTTATATGAAAGTTATTTCTTAAAAATGTTTTTGCATTTTTTAAAATTTTTCCTGCTATTTAGTGTTGTGCTTCATACAATTTTTATTACACATTAACTTTATGCTTTTTAATTAGTGAATGTTCTTGAATACACACAATTAGGTGTTATTTTACAAAAGAAACATGTTACATTCTATGTTAATTGGCAAGGGTAAACTTTCACTACATAAATACCATTAGACAATAAATTGTTTATCATTACTTTAAGAGTGGTAATGCTTTTATTCTTTAAACTTCAAGTTGATTGCGTGTATTTGCAGGTATCTTTTGGAAAAAATAGCAAAGAAAATTCTTAAATAGAATATTTAATAACTTTTTCCATTAATATAAAACTATAATAGTTACATAGTAAAATAGTTTAAATATATGTTTAATAAAACATTGTTTTATGAATTTTCAGTTTAAGGCTAACATATAATGAACCCATTGAATAAACCCAATTAGTTTTAATGTTTTTTGTTGAAATACAGAAAGAAATAATTTTTGTTTTAATATCGTTTGGGCGAATACAATGTTATTTTTACTACTACTTAAAAATGGTAAATAATATATTGAACATGTGATATATTAATTTTCTTCTCTTTTAACATCTTAATTGAATTGCTAGAGATTGAAACATATAACTTAACGATATAAATTCGTATTTTTATTTCCTCTTTTTTTCTCGATCTACTATATCTTTTGCAGTTGAATTTATTTACTTTCCTCTGCACTGATAACCTTAATAGTAAGGTGACTAAACGTCCACCTTTAGGGAGGACAGTCCTTTTATAGGTTATGTCCTTCCTCGAAAATTGTCCTCCTTTTCATATTTTAAAACTGATCTGTAAATCTCTGTATTCAGAAATGAATCAAACATGTTTCCAATATGTCGAAGAATGGTTTGAAATAAATATCACAGGAAATAACAATTTTCAATGCTATTCTTTCACTTTGTTGCAAGTGAATTGGGCAGATAAAGAAAACCGTGTTGATTTTTTATCGAAAGCAATGTCTGATATTAAAATCGATGACAAGTGTCTGTTTGAAGAAGAAAGACGAGTGAATGCATATTTAAATTCGAATAAATTAGAACAATTCGAAAATCAACATGCTGAAATTCATAAAAAATGAATAAAATACTTAAACTATTTAAAAAAAGGAACGCATTCCATATGATAATTTAGTTATTCTTGTTGAATTTACGTTGTGTTGCCCTGGAACTAATGTAGCAGTTGAAAGAGTTTTTTTCAGTAGATAATGATTTTTGTGATGTAACTAGTGAGAAATAAAATTTAATGTTAATATGTTAGCACAACAGTGCTTACCGTAAATTTCTGAGTGAAGGCTATTTTTGCCAGAACTTTCTGATACATTAGAAAATGATGTGTTGACAAAAAAAGTCATTCAATGGAAAAATACTCGGTTAAGATAAGAATTAACCAGAATGTAAGCTAATTAGCGTATTTTTGTTTGAATTAATAAAATGTTTCATATATTCAAGTTATTTTTTCTTAAAATTTTTTGACCTCATTTTCATTGTAAAAAAAATGGTCATGTTATTAATAGGGCTAGTTTTCATTTTTATAACTACAACTTTAAAGAGAATTTTAATAATGTTATAACTTACATCGTTATTACACGGTAAAAATCTAGCGTCGGATGCTGGGATGTTTTAAAAATAGTATTATCCACATTTAACTGAAAAAAGAAAATTTAATCGTAACAGTATTACAGTTTTTTATTGTTAAACGTACTCAGTTTTATTTTGATGCATTAGTTTGATGCAAGGGAAGGTTACGAAAAATAAAAATTTCATCAGGCTTGGAGAATTTTCATAAGTTTTCTGAATTTAGTTATTCTCGAGATATTTTATTGCGTATTTTGCTTAAGTACTTATTCTAAATTCCTTTTTATAGATATGTTTTGTACATTGTTTAAACAATGTTAGTTTTAATTTACTTTTTCCTTAAGGGGTCACAGGGGTGTTAAAAATGTTTCGAGAGCACAAAATACAAACAATTTTCGACTAGAAATAATTCTTTGAGGTTAAAATGAAATAATTTGATTCTTTTACACATTTCTTATAAAGGAATAAAGTTTCAAAAAAGTATAAAATATTTAAAATATAATCATAATTTTAAAAATAATAAGCACATAAAAATAAGAAAACTTTTTGTAAGAAACAAATAGTAAGTTTTACGACGCGCATGATATTTTCTGCAGTATTAATTCTAATTACTCGTAATAAGTTGATTTATAAAGTAAAATATATCCTTATTACATTGTAGCCCATCTTATATAAATAGAATAAAAAATAATATTTTTAAAAATAAAAAGTACATTTTTAAAATTTTTAAGAAAAAAATCAATTTTTGTTGAAATTTTTCAAAAAATTAAAAATATATAATACTATAAATAGCTAGCATTTGAAGATCATGATAGAATTTATAATTCTGTAAAGTTTTATATATAAAAGTATGATAGTTTTTGAAACGCAAAACGCGTAAGTAAAAAAAACCCAAACTGAGAAAAAAGGCTTTAAAGTTTTAATTGAATTTGAGAAAATAAATTTTAAAACTTACATGCTAAAATGCTCCAGGATCATAAGATGTTCCTTCCTGTTGCTCAAACAGCTCAATTTCTTTAGTCTTTTAAATTTTTTTGGCTCTGCGAGCTTCAAAAGATGATGCTAAGCGCCTCTGTCTTGACGTAAATATTCGACGATTGTCACGTTCAGCCAGGGACACACAAACATTTCTGTTAATTTTTAAGCCAAATTTCTCTAAAATAGTAATAAGTATTTGATTCCCATCTTTAAAAACACTGATTGCTAGATTTGCAGTAATCTCTGCAATCTGAAGACTAGAACCAATCGTCTTAGGACAAAACTTCCAAATTAATGAATTTAAACTTTCATTAGGATTCTGTGTCTTACCTCCTAAACATTTCTTCAGGAGTGCCGGATGAGATAAGACTGCAAATACAGGCTTAATTACATCTCGAACAGCTTTAGCAATTGAGAGTTTGTGTTTATATTTTTGTAAATTATTATTAATTGCTGCATTATACTTACACCATGTATTTGGATTTGTAGGACAAAACTAGTGCATCGGTTCATCATCAGTGCTGCAAGAATGACCTCAAACAGCCTAAAACGCTTTTCGCATTCCCTTTACACTAGTAGAATTGCATCGAATAGCATTACCATAGTATATTTAATGCGCAAGTTTATCAATTAAATTATCAGTTAACCTACCTTTACCACCTATAGTTTTACCATCAGATAATTTATTTTTACTATATACTAATTTAAGCTTCCTAAGTGCTGTACCCATTTTCTTTTGCACATGGCCTACACATTCTACTTTCTAAATAAGATGGTCATCATCGTATGGCTTGTTTTCAGAAAGGGCATTGAATGTTTTTGTGTCGCCATCTCCTATGTAGTTCAAATATTTCAGGTTGTGGCTTTTCTGATCGATTAAAAATCCTCAACATCCCGTCAATCTCCATCTTACCAGCAGAGCCAGAATAATTTTTCTACATGAAATCTTATGCGCTCTTTGCCATTTATTGTACTTGATACCAAACTTAAACCCCTTTATAACTGTCGTATCCTTTGCAAAATGAGGACAACACTTCCCTATCCAAACCCTTACCTGTTTCTGCCCCTATTACAGTACATATTCCAATCAACGATGAATGTCCTCTCGTCTTCCAGGTACCAAATTTTCTTCGACAGCTTCCCTTTTCATGCTTTCTTCAGCGACTTCCTTCATAACAAGTGAAAGTTATTATTAATAACATCATATGACTTTTGTTCAACAGGTTTAGGAAGACTCATTACAGCACAAAAAGTTTTTAATGACTCTAAACCTTGGCCTATGCATCTCATTGCTAAAATAGATCTTCTGTTAATTTCTGGAGCATTATTTTTATCCCCAGTGTTTTCACAGCTTGAAAAAGAACAAACACTCCCACAGTTTTTACAATAAATTTCAAAATTCGAACATAAACCACGAGTGGACTATTCATTAACTGTTAATGGTTTATGACATTTAAAACAGCATGATACTGGCAAAATAGAGTTAAAGGTTGAAATAAAATCAAAAATACGATATCCTTTGAAGTTTTTTCACTTACCTTAATAAGATTTGACTTAAATGAAGTCTGAATTCTTGAGATTTTATTACTAGAAGCACACACTTACCAGTATCTCTCCTTTCTGCAACATATGTATGAGGACGTACCTTCATGAATTGGTTCCCTCTAAATCTCTCTTCTTTTCTTAGGAAGTTTACCTGAAGGTTTGCGATGTGTATTTTCCATTTTAAATCAAGAGATAAATCTTGTTTTGAATTTAGGTAAACGATTTTAAACAACGCTGTTTTGAATTTCGATAAGTTATTTCAAACAACGTGCTAGCAAAACAGAATGAAAACACATTAAAAAAGTGTGCGTTAAGTTGCAAGCTTCCTTCTCATTCACGCAAACGTTTAAAATATTTCATGAGGCTTTTTAAAACAGAAAAATGAAACGTATGCGGAAATCAAGAATAAGTGGGTGTGGCATGTGTCCATTTAAACACTGTTATTATTAAATTGCTGTTTGGAATTTTTCGAATAACTTTTGAAGTTTTTTTGTAGTACTATCACGTGGTTGGTATCAAAATGTTCAAAAGAAAATGAGGAACAACATATATTTTTTTCGAAAATTCAAAAAAATCCGAGATTAACACCCCTGAGACCTCTTAATATCTGCAGCTCTGCAGTACTGATTTGTGCAATGAATCATCTCTTCAGAATGTTTGTTTCAAGTGTGCTGAATTTGGGCAGCTAAGCCACTTGCAAATGCTCCAAGAGGGGGATGCCATTTCATTGGCGACACCTTCTGGTGGCGGTTTGATTTAACAAATTGTGACGTTTGGCATTTTTATTTAATTCAGAGTCTTGTCGGGTGTTAAATATTGCAGTGATTTAATTTTACCGAGAGTACCAGAGTCAAATTGATACTCAGGGAATCTCTTACATGCCACATAATCTTATTACATATGTGCCTACGTTTTTTGCATTTAAAACTATTGTCTCCTGCCGGGATCGAACCCACAAGCTTGGGCTTACGAGGTAGGGACATGCTATTTCACAGCCACCGAATTTTAGGTGTTACAACTCATATTGGAGAAAATGAGTGTTCCTTAATTACGAAGACTCTCTTTATTTTGAGAACCACAACCAAGAACCCCACCGGAGCTCAAGTCCCTTTCTAAACAACCACTCTAATTGAAGGGCTTTGAGCCATGATAGATTTCAAGTTCAATAGCCTTTCTACAGGGCGTGTCTACTATGTCACTTCTCGGCTCGAGTAAGTGAATATTAACGTCGCACTGTTCAGCTACACGAGAGCTTTTTGCGACGGATCTCATAATTTTGAACCATGGTCAAGTGACGAGGACGACACCTGAGCTGGCATTTCCCTCTCCTAACTACCACACCAACGGAAGGACGTTTGAGCTCTCGACAGACCCCACTTGGCGGGTCTTTAGTGGTACTGGGCTCGAACTCGTGATATGTTAAAGTATCTGATTACGTTTGGAGCTATAGTGTTGAAAAAGCATATAACTGAATATTTTTTTATATGCTTAATGTCACTTAACTAGAATATACATATAAAATTGGTTTTTAAGAATATTATTATAATAAGAAATAATTAAAATGCAGTTTTTTACACAAAAAGTAGAAAAAATAACATATTTTCAAAACATGCACCTTTTAAGGAAAGTGTCTCTATAATAATAATAATTGGGGCTAGTATATAACTATAACTTTTTTGCATAGGCTGAACTAAGATGTTTTAAACGTAAATTTTAATATTAATTATTGTTCAATTGATAGTAACTCTGAACATAATATTAATTTTTCGAAAATTCTACTTCACGCTCTGTAGTATTGTCTTACCGGTATGTAGAAAAATGTTATTATAGATGCATTTTTATAAATAGGAGATGTTTTCAATATATGTCATTGTTTCTCTGGAAGGTGTTCTGGCGAAAAAATTATATTTAAATAGTGTTTTATTTAATAATATCCTGAAAGCAATTTCTTCATCTTATCTAATGTGGCTACGCATTGGTATTTTACCTACGCAGACTGTTCAAATTCGTAATTCATTCGTTATCGTATTTCAAAAGTTCTTTTTCGAATAAAAAATGGAATAAATAAGCTCTTGCCTGTCAGAAAGACGAGAAGACTCAATGAAAACGCTAACACTAGGATGGAGGGGCATACGTTTATTTACAGCGCAAACAAGGCAGACAGGAAAACGTACACTTAAAAACAAGCGACTGCAGTGTCTCTGAGCTAGAGTTACGACACAGACCAAGTACATTCCCCAGGAGCTGGTATCACTTTTTAGTGCGGCATGATATAGACAATACCCCTTAACGCAAGTAATTTTGATACCTAGGTTCCTCCCCAGAGGGAGGCATCTCTGCTCTGGCAATGCGAAACCATACTTAGGATTTTAATTTTACATACAGCAACCAAACAGGCCCTCAAGGGATTTTTTCATGCCGTATAACCATATGACATGGCCGCTGTCCATTTTCTGCATCATGAAAACCCATCGACATGGGCTGGGGTCGAGACCACAACCTTAGGTGCAGAAGGCCAGTGACAAACCAACCCCGCCGGCAAAAAGTAAATAAATTTATGTGCATATACTAATTAAAGGGACTCTAAATATGAAATAGTAATATAAAATAATAAAATGTTTCGAAATTATGGTTCCGAATTTAGCCAGTAGCCTTAAAATGCTGGAATATGTCAGAACATTGATTCGTTAAAAAAAAGTGCAGTATAAACCAAAATAAACCATTTCAAAACATAACTTGTTCAGCTCTCATATTTTGAAGAGGAGTTTCATTTAATTAATGAAAGCAAGAAAAACGCAATATTAAAGTGTCATATTTCAAAGTTAGACACATATGTTAAGGCTATTTAGTCAGAAATTTCAATCGATAGCTCGTAATCGTAAGGCATTTGTTAAAATTGTTAGCCCTGATTTTAGAAGATTATTGGAAATATTAACAAGTATGTAGTTAAAAATATTCTAAACATGGAAAGGGAAACAATGAACACAATTGAACCTAAGGTTAATTTGTTGAAAAATTTCTCATTTGAAAGGAAAGAATAATTACTTATCTCGAGGAAACAATGATTCTATCTGAAAGTAATTTTATAATAGATTACAAATAATGGAATGACTTCAAATAAGTCATATATTTCAAAAATGGGTGGTACCACCCTCTGGCAAAGTTTGAGATACCTTTTGAAAGCGAATGAAGCGCAGATATATCGAAGAGGAGTTAAGCTGAAATGGATGGACGCTGGAGGCGTGCGATATCGTATAATTAAAGAGGTGAACAAAAGAACTTTGCTAACTCGTGCCAGTCCCGAATATTTTCTAAAACGAATGTACCGTTAAATGATTAATTCCAAACTTTTGCTTATGCATAAGTATACATAAATATTTACGTAAAAAGGGCTGAATTTAGACATGGATTTTTAATAGCAATAACAAAGCTGTTGATAAAACATTTTCGACAATATTTCAAATATTTGCCATTATGATTGAAGGCTTCAAACATGGTCATTAGGACGGATCAAAACATTTTTTCGGATTTTCAAAACCTACCTATACAGAAAAGAAAATCTCTTTTATACAGATAAGAAGGGAAATAAAGTAAAAAAATTAATTTTTTAGGTAAATATTGCTACAAGGGGAATGAATGTTAGGTATTTAAGATTTTTATGGTAAAAAGCCAAAGTAATCTTTGTTGAAATGAAACAAGCATTCTAGTTATTGTTAGCAATTTATGTAATGAAAAAACGTCTACTAAATGGTTACAAGGGAAAGCATCAGGTACATTTAAAAACTTCTTTAGTATTCAATTTAATTAAAAAAATTATTGTCTTGACTTTTCCATCAATAAAACAGTTATATAAAGAAAAATGTAACACATTTTTTTTGAATTCCTGACTGTAACCTAAAGTTGTGTTCATCATAGAATTTAACAGCCTTTACTGTATAAAAAATATATATATATATATATATATATATATATATATATATATATATATGTGAGGTTTTAAAAGTTTAGATTCAAAATTAAGGATGTAATAAATGAAAATAGAGCGAACTCATTACCATCGCGTAAGCATTTGTGGGTAAATAAGCCTATTTAAAGGTGCAACGAGCGCTGACGAAGGCGAACGCATACTAGAAAAGGTTTGGCTGGTGTTTCCTCGCTGAGATGTTGTCTTTTGTACCACCCGGTTGCGCGGCAAAAGGGCCGCCATGTTAGATTTTATGTGATGGAAGCGAAATAAAGAAGTATTTTGAAGATGATGCCCTCCTCATTTTACCAGCAGGCCTGGGGCCTGACAAGAGTCGACATGATTACTTAAGGAACTGCAAAATACGCTACGAAACCAATGGAATGAACTTCAAAGGATTTTTTTTCTTTCGAACGAGCGACTGCATTGGAAACGATACTACCATGGAGGACGACTCTTTCCGGCAGGAGTCACCAGTCAACACTTTGAAACAATTCTTTTTTCCTGAATTTGACACTAATAAGTTTAGCAGTTTTAAAAGTTTTCTTGACTGTTTTGATCAACAATGTTTGGAATATCAAAAAGACGAACAATGGAAGAAGCAAAATATTCCTAGATATCTCACGGGAGTCTATTTAAAATTTTGGTACGAAATCCAACTATTTGAAAAGTCTTACCAAGAAAGCAAAGAATTACTAATGACGGTGTTCAATGCGACGAAACAAGAGGATATTCAAAAATTTCACAACCTAAAATTAAATGACACTAAAGAATTAATTTCCTTTTTTACGGAAAAACTTTCGTTGGGGAAGAAACTAAATTATGATGACAGTTCCATTGTGGAACATATTACATTATCCAGTCCCATTCAATATCAAAAGTTCTTAGTTATTAAGAAGATTTAGACACCCTGCGAATGGATCTCAACCATGTGACAATTAATAGCAGTAACACCGGACAGCGCAGACCGAAAACCGGTGGAGACTGGAAGTTATACCCGATGGTATAACCAAGCCGACGGTAGTGTACACAGAGGAACTGATCCACGGAACCGATTCCAATCAAGAGGAAATCATGGACAGCCACATCAATCTCACATGGTGAGATTCAGTGGAAGGCAACAGTTCAACAGTCAACCTAGGCAGTTTGTACAACAGAATCGACTTAATTTTCACTCGCCCAGAAACGAAAATAACCAGAGGCAAGGATGACAACTAATTATTGAGTCAATGGTATGTTCCAAGCACTTTTATACTCTAATTGACACAGGAAGCAATGTGTCATTAATTCCAATAAATTTATCTAAACAATTAAAAAACTTTAAAATTTTAAAAAATAGTAATGTAAAAATAAATCAAACTTGTGGGACTATTCATCCCAAAGGTATAATTAAAGTTTATATGAATATTGGATGTATATCTAAGCAAATAGATTTGTTTGTAATTGATACTAAATTGCCTTATATTATTTTAGGACTTGAATATTTACATTAGCATTCGTAACATGTGTATTTTTCAATGTGGTAAAAATTTAAGTAATATTAAATTTGTAAATAAGTGCGTTGGTGAGTTGAGAACATATCATGGGACATATTGTAAAACTCTTAATAATGATCAAAATATGAACTACTATAATGCAAATAATGAAGATAATATTAACGTTAAGAATAATAAAGGTTTAGATCAAGTACCAGACAGCCCTGAAGCTGATCTGAAAAGATTGCTTAACCCAGTCATGGTTGTTGAGGACACAGTACCAAAACAAACTAGTGAGCAATGGGAAGATTTAACCCAACTTCTTGACAAATTTCAAACCATATTTTCACAAAATAAGTATGATGTAGGTTGTATCAGTTTAGAGCCACAAAGAATTAATTTAATCTCAGACCTTCCTATAAGTATACGCCCTTATAGAAACAGTCAACAAGAATCTAAAGAGATACAAACACAGATAGAAGAATTGTTAAAAGCAGGTTTTATTAGACACCTCCCATAGCCCATATGCTGCCCCTGTAACTTTAGCATACAAAAAGGATGAAGGGAAAAGATCAAGATTATGTATCGATTATAGAAAACTAAATGAAATCACACGAAAAGATTCCACCCCTGTACCTCTGATAGACTTTGTAATTGATAATTTAACTCAAGCTAATTTTTTTTCTACGCTCGATTTAACAAGCGGTTATTGGCACATTAAAATTCATGAAAAAGGCGCAGAGAAACTGGCTTTCACAACTAATTTTGGACACTATGAATGGTTAAGACTACCATTTGGCTGGAAAAATTCCCCAGCTGTTTTCCAAAGAACTATAGGACAAATTTTACAAAAATATCAGTTAACTTTTGCTTTAAACTATTTTGATGATATAATAATTTTCTCACAATCTTGGGAAGAGCATTTAACTCATTTAGATACAATATTTCAAATTTGTAAAAAAGAAAACATTAAACTTAAAAAATCAAAATGTCAGTTTGCACAGGAAAAAATAAAATTTTTAGGATATGAAATAACACAAGGTCATTATTCCCCAAGTAATCCAAATATTGAAACAATAAGAAAATTATCACCACCTAAAGATGTGAAAGAACTCCAAAGATTTCTTGGTTCCATCAATGTTTATCAAAAATTTATTAAAGATTATGCAAAACTTAGAGAGTACCATTAAATAAATTACTTAAAAAAGATGCAATTTGGAATTGGTCATATGAATGTCAAGAAGCTTATCAAAAGTTAAAGAATTGTTTAATATCAAAACCTATACTTAAATTATACGACTCACAATATCCATGTCATGTGTTTTGTGACGCAAGCCAGGATTCAATAGGCGTAGTCTTGAAACAACAACACCCAGATGGAACACTTTACCCCATAGCTTATCACTCGAGACAATTACTTAAACATGAAAAAAATTATGCAATTTCAGAAAAAGAGAGTTTAGCAATTATAGATGCCTTAGATAAATTCCACTGTTACCTACATGGATCCAAATTCACAATACATACTGATCATGCTGCTTTACAATGGCTTAAAAGTGTAAAACATTTAACTGGACGTTTATTTCGGTGGAGTTTAAAACTTTCTCAGTATGAATATTCGACAGTTTATATAAAAGGTAAATTAAATGTTGAAGCAGACATGTTGTCGAGGAACCCTGTATGCCATTATATATCACCCATTTGCCATTTTTTAAATACTGATGAAATTATTAAATACCAAAATTCAGAGAACATTAATGATCCAAAATATATAAAAATTAATGATGTATTAACAGTTAAGAAAAAGAATTTAATTAAAATTGTAGTACCGTTATCTTTGAGAGAAAAATTAATTACAACTGCACATGATCAATTTGGTCACCCAGGTGTAAAAAAGATGTTAAACTTAATTTCCCCAATTTACTACTGGAAAGACATTATATTAGACATTTCAAATTATGTTAAATGTTGTGAAACATGTCAAATGATTAAAAAATCTACACAAAAAAAGTATGGATTATTGGAAGAAGTTCCTGTTGCAGAAGAACCATTTGAAATCATTTCACTAGACACTGTAGGAGGATTTAATTATCATAATTCACAAAAGAAATACCTGCATATTGTTCTGGACTATGTTACCAGATATGCCTGGACATTTCCATCCAAAAGTGTCACTTCTGAAACTTATACAAATTGCTTAAAACAAATTTTTTCAATTCAATGCCCAAAACAACTTTTAAGTGATAGAAATGCTGCATTCACTTCATCTAAATTTAAGAAATTCTTAAAACATCATAATATTAGACAATTACTAACTTCAGCAAATAGACAACAATGCAATGGAAAGAATGAAAGAGTTAATCAGACATTAGTAGCAAAATTAAGATGTAAAGTTAATTCAACTACAAGAACTCCTTGGACAAAATTATTAGAATAAGTTACGTATGGATACAATAACTCGCCACATGATGTTACTGGCTTTCCACCTGCATATTTAATGTTTGGAACTTTGCCAAATGATTCGCCATTACCTAATCAAGTAAAATTAAACTATCCACCTATACAACAAGCTAGACAAATTGCAGTAAACAGAACAATTAAGCATCATAAGATAAATAAACAAAGGTATGATAAACATTATGTTGATGCAAAATTTAAAGTTGGAGATTTAGTCTTATATCAAAATTTCTCATACCCTAATTCAAGTAAACTTCAATCTCCTTATAATGGTCCTTTTAAAGTTGTCAGAAAACTCTTAAATGTTACTTATGAAATAGATAAACCAAATCAATATACAGGAAAATTAACAGATATTATTCATTATACAAGATTAAAACCTTTTCATTCAAAATCCAATTTCTAATTATGCTAAATTCTTATTTATATTTGTTATAGAGTATGTTTTCTCAAACTTTGGGGGAGGGGAAGAAGTGCATTGTAATTTTAGAAGAAGTGCACTGTAATTTTAAAAGAAGTGCATTGTTATTAAAAAAAATAATAATAATAAAAGTGGTGTTTAAAAATTGAATTTAAAAGACTTGTTTACATTATGAAAATCCAAATTTAATGTAATTGAATTTGTATTGTATCTTTATTCATAATGAACACATTATTGAAGACTATTTTTAAAAAAAATAACTGAATTATGGACTGTATGAAAACATTGTGATGAGGTCAATTTTACGATACATTGTGTTATAATAATTTCATTGTAATTATTTGTGATATAAGTATATTCTGAAAGTTAAAATATAGTATGTGATGTTATGAAGATTTTATTATGGTTGTATGTTTTTGAAAAGAGTTGATTGAGTAGAGATTCTAATAATAATAAACAAAAGAATTATGAAATAAACAATAATTGAATGATGAACATTGAACTATGATTTTTCCAAGACAGGACTGTGTGAAATATTACATTATATTGATTGAATTTTTACCTGTACTTGATATATCTGAAATACCGTTATTTTTCTTTGCATTTTATATTTCTAGTGATATTTTGATATAATGTTGATGTTGTGTTTATTTTGATAAATTTCTGTGTTATAGTTATGTACTCTTTTTCTGTTTTTTGGGAGCTCCTAAACTCATTTTGCTGTTACTTATTTTATATCTATTCTTTGTATGTATTTACTTTACCATTATTCCTAAAATCATGTTATTTACTCTATACCTATTCTTTTTATGTATGTATGTGCTCATTATTCCAACATTCAATACCATTTTGAAGGACTTGTAACTTTTCAACATTTATCACTTTATTAACATTGTTTACTATTGATGCACATTTAGTGAGAATTTCACTTGATCTTATGTTATGTTGTTTAGCACTACTATATTTTTGAATGTCTAATGTGAACTATCTTTATCTTATGTTGTTTTTTCTTAACCTCATTATTATTATAGTCATAGTGGAAGTATTAGATGTGTGATATTTTTCAGAAAACAATTCTATGAAACACAAAGTTTTATACCAAATTTTTGATACTTTGTTATTCAATATTGCTATTTTTTTGTACATGTTAGGATTCACCAGCCCACTCTTTTACACAATTCTTATATCTTCTAGATATTTATTTCATTTGGGGAATTTGATATCATTGAAATATAATTTTTTTTCCCTGGGGACTTGCCAGTCAGAATTTGCCAATCTGGCTGTGCCAGGCTTCAGCGGAGGGGGGGGGAATTTGTCAGGTTTGAAAAGTTTAGATTTAAAATTAAGGAAGAAATAAATGAAAATAGAGCGAACTCTTTACCATCGCGTAAAGATTTGTGGGTAAATAAGCCTATTTAAAGGTGCAACGAGCGCTGACGAAGGCAAACGCATACTAGAAAAGGTTTGGCTGGTGTCTCCTCGCTGAGATGTTGTCTTTTGTACCACCCGGTTGCGCGGCAAAGGGCCGCCATGTTCGATTTTATGTGATGGAAGCGAAATAAAGAAGTATTTTGAAGATGATGCCCTCCTCATTTTACCAGCAGGCCTGGGGCCTGACATATATATATATATATATATATATATATATATATATATATATATATATATATATATATATATATATATATATATATATATATATATATAAAGATCGATATAAAGTTAATGTAAATCTAACAGTGATTGAATTCTCGAGTAAATTTTTGTAAATTTTTGTGAACTAAATACAGTTGAACTCCAATTTACCGAAACCCTATCTAACGAAT
The DNA here is from genome assembly GCA_019973935.1 of Trichonephila clavipes. Taxonomy (NCBI): domain Eukaryota; kingdom Metazoa; phylum Arthropoda; class Arachnida; order Araneae; family Nephilidae; genus Trichonephila; species Trichonephila clavipes. The sequence goes on from BMAU01006583.1 coordinate 41,485, forward strand.
ATCACGATTTAACGAATTTATTTCTTTCCCTGAATAAAATGAAGTCAAAGCCCTTATTTAACGAATAATAAACCTCGAATTAACGAATTTCAACGGATAAAAAATATTTTATAAAAAAAAAAATGACATATTCATTTTTTCGGAATAGAAAATTTTTTTTCTTGCAAGCAGTACGTTATTTTGACGGGAAAGGGTGCAGTTCCTTATTAGACTTAACAATTTTTGAATAAGATAGGAAATTATTTTCTTATATTATACCATTTCACAGGGCAGGGGATATTTTAAGATTTTAGATTTATGTCACTTTTGGTGATGGACTGTGTATCACAGTGCAACAGAAGTTGAGGAAATTGTGTTGACTTGTCCGAGCCGATGAATAGCGATTCTGATGCAGAAATTGATCATAAGACTTCTCTCTCTACTAACTTGGTTCATTTCTATATTGCTTTACATAGTTTGAAAACTGCACGAACCTTATGCAACATGATGCAAATGACGCTGTGTGTGACGAAGTCGAAAAAAAAAAACTATTTGGGCGTCAGAAACCCAAAAGATTGCAAAAAATCGATTAGTCAATATTTTAAAATATCCTATTAACTGATGTGCAATAAGTTACAGGTAGAATTTTTAGTTGTTGAATGAAAAACGTATAATTTCTAACTACAGATTTTTTGTAGTCGCTTATTATAGAATTCACAAAACGAAAGTGCAAAATACTTATATTCTGCTTAGACCTTGATATAACTAAAAAAAAATGTTCGCTACCAATAAATACGTTACATCCGGGTCCAACTATATTATATTTAATATGAGAATTTAATACCAAATATGGAAATAAATTTGGGACGTGTTCTATCCGTGGAACTTCAGCTAATCTTTTGGGGAATCTATTCTTTAACTGAGATTTTAGTTTCAAAATTGCTTTCCGTAGAAATGATTTGATTTTATGCTATTGAAAAAGCTATTTAAAACCTGGCGTTAGGGTGTAAGAGGTTAATCGTGAAATTTCGGAAAAGTAGAAAGTGAATTGCGACTCGGAAATCCTGCGTCTAGAAGTTAATATTCATCGTAGCATCCACCCGGAGTCGTGAAAGGAAATAGATGTGGATTTGTACCAAGCTGCCTTTGTTCGATAAGGAGTTGTATAATGAACTCCATTCAAAGATAAATCTTTTTGAATAATTGCCCAAGTTAGATTAAGTATTTGGGTTTAAAATTGCTCCTAAGGTTAAGGAATGAGCAGTAAACCGTTCATAAAGTGGTAGATCTAAAATTAAAGTAACTAGTTTTAAAACCATGTGTGGTTCATGTCCGAATCCTCTTACAACTGGAAACTCCGGGTTACAACAAATTTAACGAAAAGAAAACATGCTCTACATTAATTCATACCCTTAATTTGAGGAAAGCGAAACGAGAGAAACTATGATTAATTTTTGATATTTTTTTACTTTAACGACAGAAATCAAATGAAAAAAATGTATTTCATAAAAAAATATTATTTGTTAATTAATCCAAAGTATGCTTTTTAATCGATCTAAAAAGAAATTAGATTCCTTCCCAATAATAGTCAAACAATTAAAAAATATCCATCAAATAATTGCGAAATCAATTCAGGAAGAAAATGATTAAAATATGTTTATACTGATGAGTTTTAAAGAAGTAATTACAAACAGAACTGTACAATTAGAAGAAAAAAATAATATATTTCTCCTTCATTTTCATTCCTGTTTTATCATTTAGAATCTTTTAATTACCCCCGAACAATTATAAAATCTTCGGAACAGAATCGAATAAAAAAATAACAATCAAATAGATTAATTACATACAATGGGAAAGTTCTAAATGTAGTTTCGATTTTTCAAAGAATTCCCCGGTAAATTTTTGTTCCTTTTTTTCAATATGAATTAAAGTTCACTGCGCTGTTTTTCAGAATGTGGCTTAAAATTTTTTCTGTATTTAAAAAAAAATTCGAAAATTAATAATAAGAATTTTTTTTTATCGAAATTCAATGCAATCCTTACGACATAAATGGAACTGTTTTCCAGCTCCCAATCCCAGCAATTTTTTTTGGCAGTTTTCCAATACACAAAGCGCATTAAGGAAATCGAGAAATTACATCACATTATCGAATGCAAACTTTTTTTTTCAATTTTTAACTCAGGAAAAATATAGCATCAAACTGCTTTTTTAGTATAGCAGCTGGATTTGAATAAAGATTAAAAAAAAATGTTCTATGTTAGGGGCAGCCAACCCACGGCACACGTGCTACATATAGTGTGTAACAGTAGCACGCGAAGAAATACTGAAACATTTTAAAAATTGAAAATAAAATTAATAAATAATCATATGTTACAATTTCAATGAAATAAATTTTGCCTCAAATATAAATTAAAAAACAAGATTTTGATCAACATATGTTTGTGAATAAATGTTTTCTGTTTTTCATAATAAACGTTATAAAAACTAACTGGTATCCATCTAAATTAACCTAATTTCATAATCATCTTCAAGAAGTAATCCTAATATAAATGACTTGGAAAAAAAAACTAGAAAAGTTCAAAAGCAACGTTAAGTAAGTACTGAGTGTTTAATTATTATTTAAGATTAAATTATTTAAATTAATAATTTTTACTTTATTCTAACCTGACTGATTGAACTTGTAAATTTGTACTTTTGTCTTATTTATTATATTATTTTTTTAAAAATTATAAACTAAATAAATAATTTAATGCATTTTATTTTTAACTTCACAGGTTTGCGTTAAAAAATGTGCTATTTTTGCGTAAGAATCCCTCTATAAATCTATAAGTAATGTTTTTTCACTTTTCATACTTTTTTTATTGTTGTTGATAAAGCTGGAAGTGTGTGTAGCATGCATATTTTTTTTACCAAATTGTTGCACTCTTCCCAAAAAGTTTGGCCACGTTTGTCTACGCAATGTAGTGAGAAAAAAAAGTTTTAGTCTTTGAGAAACCATTTTAAAAAAGGAGCATAGGAAATTACTCCAAATTATTTTTCTTCTATTTTTATCAATTTTTATTTCGTAACTAAAAGTAAAAGAATTATAAACATCCATTTCATCAGGGACATGGGAGAAATTGATATTTGGGGAAATTTTTACCTTCAAATTGAAACGATGCCTTTTTCTGTATTGTGTTTTCTTTTGCCGATTATATTTCTCATTTATTCGAATACATCTGACTTCTCAATTTCTTGCTGACCGATGAAGCTTCCCTTTCTTCCGTAGCAGCACTTTTATTCGAATACATCGTATATTCTCTAATCAAAATTGTTTTTTTCGTCTTTCAAGTTATCCAAGAGTCCTTTTCATAGGAGACCTATTCATTACTCTTCCTTGAGCTCCAATAACTTTCTTACAAATGAAAGCCGCAACAATAGCTTTATATAATATTTTCTAAATCATACAAACAATTTTACAATAAAATACAAATCAGACAAGTATAGCCAAAAACTTCAAAATAAAACTCTGAGGAACTATTTTTACAAATTCGATATACAAATCAGTTTCAAAAACAGTTATTAGATAGACAATATAGTGATAAACGATTTATTGAAGCGATTGCTATTATAACTGGCGGTGATAGCCTAGTTGTCAAGGTAACGGACTCGTGACAGGCATGTCGTTAGTTCGAACCTAGTACCGCTGAAGACCCGCCCTGTATGGGAGCAAGGCTGTTAAATCTTTCAAGAGGTCAAACGTCCTCCGTCCCGTCGGGGGTGGGGTGGTAATTAAGAGACGGGGCTGCCAGCTCAGGTGGCGTTCTCGTCACTTGACTATGGTTCAAAATTACAAGGTCCGACGCCAAAAGCCCCCGAGTATTAGAACAGGCTAACTTTAATACTCATTCATTTGTATATTATGACTAAAGGAAGTTTCATAATAATATATAAAATTTAGCCACCAAACGATATTTTAATATCTACTTTATTCAGAAAAATGATTCAACGGGCCGACAGAAGAGTTTATCCATTATGACAAATAACTATTCTTTTAATGATTAAAAAATGGAAAGAGAAAGAAATGCTGAAACAAACACAATATATATACATATATACATATGTATATATATATACACACATATATATATACATACATATAGATTAAACCTAAGTATAACTAGTCAAGATAATACGAAATATTAGCTACAATAGTACAATAACAAACTCTCCTGGCATTAGAAACCAAGATCGCAGGTTTAAACAAAGCCTTGGGGCTAGCCAACCTTCACCTGTAGTTTGTCTATACTCTGGGCGATAGGAAAGGAAGAGAAATAATATTTAAAGGAATTTAAATATTACATATAAAATACACTATATTATTAAAATATAACGATATAGGTATAGCCTACTAGTATTTACTAGCACAGTGTTAAAATTGATGCAATAAAAATAGATTATAAGGCTTACTTCGTGAGTACAGCACTAAATTGTGTTTCCTGCGAGATACAAAGTAATAAAGTAGTACCACATGAATTAAAATTTGTAAATTATGATTAAATACAATTAGGTCTATACATATACATTAAAAAACCTTAAATATTGATATAAATTTAAAGAAAATAAAAGGTTTCTCAAAAAAACATACACTTTGATATTTAAATACAGTATAATAATAGGAATTTATAAAACATGTGACGCCATTTTTTGAATAATTGTAGAACTAATAAATTATATATATATATATATATATATATATATATATATATATATATATATATATATATATATATATATAATAAAATTTATACTGGTGCATGTTTGACGGTGATTTGTAGACGATTGTACTGCCACAACGAAAGGATAAGGCGTGGCCCCGTCGGAAGTGATTACTGTATGTTGGATACATTTTTTATGCTGGTTGATGTTGCGTTTGCACTGTCATTGACGAGGTACTGGTTGATGTTGCGTTTACACTATCATTGACGAGGTAGTCTTATGATTAGTAAATCCGTTTAATGCTTTGAACATGTAGAGACAAACAAACATATAATGACGGTATCTCTAAGAATCCACTCTTAACAAAAATACACACATTCTAGCTGCAGCCGATTACATGGTTAAGGATAACGACAGAATAGAGATATCACAAAAGATTTTCGCATTTACACCCAGCAGTGAAGACCACGTGACTCTTTTAAAATGGGTGGGAAATATATTTCTGAGCTGTGTTGATTACAATTAAGATTAGGGCGATAGTTTTGAACTTAAGAATTAAAAGTTTACCTAAATATTATTATATTATCTCTCTCTATATGTATACCGACAATGTTAAATTGGCTGTTTTCGATACACTTTTTTCAAAATATGTTATATGTACATGCTCGAAAATTTTCATACAATTAAAGTAAACCTTTCTCATTATACTAAAAGGAGCTTTTTGCTAATTTTAAATTTTTTCATAAGTTATGAAATATTTTATCAAACATTGCGAACTTTGACCCATTTTTCACATAAAAGATTTGTAAGAAATGAATTTTTGAGTTTTTTACAAAATGCTCATTTCAGTATATATTAGCCATCATTATAAATGTATCATAAAAAAATTACATACTTATGGGAAGCAGTTTCTCAGAAAAGGTACATCGAACATAAAAATTTACATTTTGTGATGAATTGATTTTAATGCATACAGTAAGACTTCTAATCGGCAAGGAAATAAAAAAAATAAAAGGCCCAATTTACAATAAAATATACATGTTTTGGTTTAGATCAGACGTTAAACTTTTAAGCAAAAACTAAGTACTATTTTTACATTTTTCACCATTTAAATGGCCGTGGCCCAGTTTCAATGATTATTTAAAAATAGGTTTTAAGGGCTTCTAATTTCCCTGAAGGTTAATGTAAGGTATTTTTAGAAAGGTTAAAATCTATACAATTTGAAAATATAAAAATCTCAAATTGTCAAAAAAATAAGATTTTAGCTTTCCGACACCTCTTAAAGAGAGTTAATGAAAAGGATACGTGAGGCAATTATTACATTTATGTATAATGACGTGACACGTGGAAGTTAGTTCACAAAATTGGATTCATTTTTTATTATTGTTGATGTTACTTACTGATGAGATTGACGAGAGACAGTCTTGTGATTACTTAAACCTGTTTTTATTTCACAACTTGAAACACACAAGCATACACATATTAAACACATCTCAGAGAAGACAACTGAGCCACTACGAGCTTCATCCGGCTACATGGTGAAGAGACAAAAAACAGAAGGGCTGGATTTTCAAAGATCTCGCTCGTTATACTCAGCCAGAAATCACATGATCTGGGTGGGTGGATGGATGGATGTAATTTCAAAGGTTAATGTATCCGACTACGTTCGGAACCATGACTTTAAAAGAGCGCATAAATGGATAATTTTCATGATATTTAGTGTCACTTAGATTAGAATACATGTATAAAACTGTTTGAAGGACATTTTTTGACAAAAAAATGTTTTAATGCAATATTTCGGCAAACAATTAACTTAGAATAATATTTTTCTCTCAAAATGTTCTCCTTTTGTGAAAAATGCTTGTATTATAATAATATTTTGCCTGTATATAGCTCAGAGACCTCTGCACAGAGGCTCAACCATGATGTTTGAAACATTCACATTATTTTCAGGGTTACAACCCATTGAAATAATTATCGGCGTTTGTTTCTTAAAATTGCTCCCCCTGTTGTCGTAAAACATGGATAAACCCACTTCTAAATTTTATATTTCAAAAGTTCCAGTTGAGCCTCTGTGCAGAGGTCTGAGCTATATACAGGCAAAATATTATTATAATAGAAGCATTTTTTTTTTACAAAAGAATATTTTGAAAATTAGTCATTCTATGTTTATTTTTTGTCAAAATATTGTACTTAAATAATTTTACTGTAATACTATTCTTAAAACAATTTTATATACATTTTCTCTAATCTAAGTAACACTAAATATAAACATTATCGATTTATGCGCTTTTTGCAAAATCCCGGTTCCGAACGCAGTCGAATACCTTAAGCGGGTAGCTATTTAAAATAATTAAACAGTTGTCCTGAAGGACTGGACCTTAGATAAATCAAAAGCTACTAAGGAATAAATTACTGGGAATTATTACATATATATAAATATATATACTCGCAAAATGAAAAAAATATATATTCCAATCTCACTGAGCTTTACAACACTCAGCATTATTTACGTGTTGAGCTTCCCCATTCAAATTTTTAAAAATACTTTACATAGTAGTCATTGGTAAATGTTTTAAAAAAAATGAAAGTATTCTGAAAATAAATTTTCAAAATTCAACTGTCTCTATCTTTTACTGAGCATTTTTCCCTTTCATTTAAAAAAAAGCCTAAATGACTTTTAAATGCAAATTCTTTAAAAGCTTAAGGGGCTTATAAAATATTAGAAGTAACAGGAAAAGGAATATTTCTTGAGACAGCTAAAAAGGAGACGAAAAAGATCTCAAACTTATTAAATTCCTTTTAGCCTTGCATTTCCATTAAAGTATCACTTAGAGCAGATATCTATTTATAACAACAGAACAGTATAACCATTTTTGCGATCCTAGTTTATCATTATGAATAAGTTTCGATTACTTATTAAGGCAGAGATTTTTAAGAAAAATGAGAGAAAGAAAAATGAAGAAATGAGATGCAATTATTACCATGCAACTGTTTTATCTGAAAGAAAGAAATCAATAAGGATTTTTTAAAAGAATTATCCTGCCTCAGAGTTGATTTAGGATTATGAACCACATAAATTATGAAGTAACTATGGAAGTTTGTCTTTGTGAGATGAAAAAAGAGAAAAACTTTTCGCAATAAATTTGAAAAGGATTATTGGAGGGATTAAACAGTGTCAAAGAAATTCAAAGAGAAAAGTTGAAAGTTAAAAAGGAAGCACAGAGAGAGAATATTTGATGGTTGAACTTGAAGCTAAGTTAAACAATTTCATGATTTTTAAATTTAAAAAACACACACCTAAGTAAAGAGAAGGAACAATTTATATTTAGATTTAACTTCTGTAAGTATATTCTAAAGAGTGTTTTTTTCCAGATAAAAAGGTTTAAGTTGGCATTACTTTCCAAGATGGCGACCGATTTAACAGCTGTCAAGTGATTTATTCTCAGTTTGGTTTGGCAATTCATCAAAACGATCATCAAGCAAGGCGTAGATTCGTCGAATGGGCCCAAAACGAGATTGCCGTTGTTCCCGATTTTCATAAGCGAATTTTGTTTAGCGATGAAGCACATTTCTGGTTGAATGGCTACGTCAACAAACAAAACTGCCGCATTTGGAGTGAAGCTAATCAAAAACGATGAAGGCCACAACGTTACAGTCAATGGTGTTCGGTATAGAGCCATAATGACTAACTTTTTTTCATTCCTGAATTGAACAATCATGATGTCCAGGAGCTGTGGTTCCAACAAGACGGCGCAATATGTCAAACAGCTCGCGCCACAATCGAATTATTGAAAGACACGTTTGGTGACCGCCTAATTTCACGTTTTGGACCTGTGAATTGGACTCCAAGATCTTGTGATTTAACACCGCTACACTATTTTCTATTGGGCTATGTAAAGTCATTGGTCTATGCGGATAAGCCACAAACGCTTGAACATTTGGAAGACAACATTCACCGTGTTATTGCCAATATGCGGCCACAAATGTTGAAAAAGTCATCGAAAATTGACGTCGAGATTGGACTACCTCCGAGTCAGCTTTGGCAGTCATATGCCAGAAATCATATTTAAAATGTAATGCCACAAGATTATCTTTCGAATAAAAAAAAAAAAAATTCATGTCAATCGAATAATACATCGTTGTTTTATTGCAATTTAAAGTTCTATACCTCTTAAAAAATACCCTTTATGATTAAGGAACAGCAAAAAAAAATGTATTTAAAATATTAAAGAACTAATTGCAAACCTAAAAAAACAGAACTTTAAAAAAACGTATCAAAATATATGTAAATCAGAAACAACATATGAAATGACATAACATAAAGTGAATATGCATTTGCATATATATGTCATATCTCTATCCTTTTAGCATTCCGTACTTTCTCTCTTTGTAAAAAAATATGACTATCCATATACAGGGTAGCCATAATTAAACTGCAAGTGTTAAAGGAAAAGGAGGGAGGGGAAAAAGAGGATTGTAGCCTCCAAAATGAAAAAGTAGGTTAACGAATGAATTCGTATATTGAAAAATTAAAAAAAAAAAAAAAGATATAGGAATATTTAGCACTTCTTTGGTAACCATCTGTATATAAGCAAGCCTAATTACTTCTATAAATATATAAAATACACTTAATGCTGAAAACTATTTGTTAAATTATTTTGAAATAAGCTTGACTCCATTATATACACACGTGTGTTACACACGTCGCAACATAATATTTAAGATATAATCAGAAATTTCAGTTAAAAAAAAACAAGTAATATAAAAAATTAAGTCAATTCCTACTTTGAATGGATGAATAGAAAGTATTTTATTACGATTGAAAAATTGAACAAGATAAATTTATAATTAAATAAAAATATATAGATAGATAGTTATATATATATATATATATATATATATATATATAGTAGGAATTGAAAATCATTACAAAGAAAAACGGTTGGTTATCATTTGTCACCACTACCTATTTACATTTTGAGGTCCTTTGTTGCAGTCTTCATAAATCCTCTTACAATGTTCAATGCACATGGGCTTTTCGCATTTACACTACAAAATTTTTAATAGCAATTTTTCTTGATCTCCTGACAAGGAAAACAATATTTACTCCTCTCAGTTATTGGTGTTGTTTATCTTGGTTTTTCGTCTTGAACATCACCTTGTACGTCAAATATTTCTTTAACCCTGAATCGTAATAAACATGACATGTGAATGTCACTCAGGGCGTTTTTCAGCGGAATCTCTCAAATGCATCTGAATTCCCAGCAGAAAACTATCTTAAAGAAGTTGCAAAATACTTGTTTCGAGTCATTTTAGTGTAAAACTAAAAACTACAATCTAAATTACAGAAAAAACATAAAAATTAACGAAAAATTGAAAAAAAACATTAAAAACTACGTCGTAGGGCGTGTGGCATCTATCAGATTCAAAAGTCCTGCCACCCGAAATGTGAAGGTATCAACCGCATCATCGGCACTCAATCCTAGTGCAAGTGATAAAAAGACGGATAGAAGAAGGAGGGGTACCGTGTGGACGCGACAGTTAAATTATTTTTACTATGCATTTCACAGATTCGTGAACCTAACGGAGGGTTAAGCCTCGGGGTACTTTTTTAAAAACTGACATATTAAAATATTACAAATATTTTTAAATACCAATTGATACTAATTTGTGACTAACAAAATGGAAACAAATATCCAAATTTTTCAAAAATCACAATCATGAGTTCATGAGTGAAATTTTAGCAATACTTCTGAAAAAACTTAAAATCAATTAGAGAAAAAAAGTAATAGACTTATATATACACCAGTAAAAGTATTACTGAAACAAATTAAAGACATTTATCTAGATAATGAATTCAAATTTGAATGTTTTATTGAAATCTAAACATTTTAGAGCTGATCGAATAAATATTATTTGTCGTATTTACGAAGCTTCTATTGAAATAACAGGACATAACTCAAACAATATTTAAACAATAGGAATTATTTTAGCACATTTCGTAAAAATTAATATAAATATCAGGTCTAAAAAGTTTCACAAACATACATTCGAAATATTTTGAGTTAGACTCGCACTATGATAGATTCTGAACTATTAAATTCATTCAAATGAACCCCGGTAAATGCGTCTAACTTTGCATTACACGTAAGGTATAACTTCGCACCACGTAACTGCCTGTATGGTTGCACTATCTATAGGTAGCGATACTGGCGCAGGCGCAACGTTTGACATTTGATAGCGACTGTGTGGTTTCACGCCGAAGAAAACGGGGTCACACAAGCCATCGCCCACTACTGAGCATGCAAGCGAGTAAGAAAGAACAACGAGGAGTGATTCGATTTTTTGTGTCGGAGAGAGCTGGAAACCGTGAATGCATCGACGGATGAATGCTGTGTATCAGCGTGGGCCCCACTTACACCATAATGCATCAACACTTGAACTTTCGAAAAATTTGTGCGCAGTAGGTTCCCGACTAACTGACCGCCGAACAGTACTCGAATGGCACCGTCTTTGAGTTCTCTGCAACGTTATCATGAGGTAGAATACGGCTTCTGTCACAAATTGTCACTGGTGACGAAACATGGGGTCATTTTGAACCCGAAAGCAAGTCTCAGAGCAAGCAGTGGTAACGTGCGACTTCACCACCTTCAAAGAAATCAAAGACCGGGAACACTAGTTCTGGTAAGATCATGATATTCTTCTTTTGCACCACAAAGGCATACTACTTTTCGAGTTTCTGGAACGGGGAACCACCATCAATGTCCAGCGTTATCAAGCCTCATGACAGAACCTTAGACGAGCTATCAACTCGAAACGGCTAGGTGTACTGTGTATTTTTCACACCATACGCTGACTGAAGGGGAAAACAAATGTTGATGATTAGCTCTTCCAGTGATAGAACCGGATTGACTATTGATACATCATCCTACATCCCGAGCTTACTCGGGATTGGGTTTCCGTGTTGATGTCATGTCCCACGATGGTGCAGAACTCTGCAGCGAACAAATTATGCGGTCAAATTCATCGGTTAACCAATGTTCTCTGCTAGTTGCGTTGAATACGTCCCCGCACCGCAGTCAAGTAATAATCTGTCATATTTTAAAAGAGGGTCAAAATGCCGAAAACAAGTAGTAAAAAAGGAAATATACGATTTTAATATAGAATAGAAACACTTAAGCTACTGGGAGGACGGCAGCACCTTAAAAACTATAGAAGTAGCCCGTACCCTAGAAAAGTCCGCCCGCCACTGCCTTAAGTTATTTCCAGAAATGAAAATGGAATTCCGAAAAAAGTGGAGAAAATCTTAGTAAATGAATCAATAAAAATATGAGAGAGAGAGAGAGAATTTCGTATATTTCTAATTTTTATCAACAAATTAACTGCCTAGATGAAGTTTAATTTTAAGAAATGTAAGCAAATGTTTCCTTTTGTTAACAAATAAAAGTCTTATTAATGTAACTTTTTAAATGCCCAATCGGTTACGCTTTAGTCAGTATGTCTTGCTCATAAGATAATTAAAGACAACCAAACCGTCTTAAAATGCATCGCGGTTTAATAGTCCCTGATTTCGAGAAATATTAGAAAAAACATAATAAAAGTTATATTCAATCCTTTGTAATTTAGAAATTCCAAAGCAAATCAATAAATATTATTTAAAAAAAAAATTATTTTTGAATGAAACTCCGATACATGGAATCGTACAAGAAGCTTTTACTGTAATATTGATCGGTAAAAGCAGTCAAGCTACTTCTTTTATGAAAAGTTGAAACTCGGGTTTTAACTTTTATTTTTCAAGGTACCTTTGGAAAGGAATCTCTGGAAGAAATTCGAAGCAAACTTTTTACGATACAGGAATATAACTCTACAAGAATTCAGATTGTTTACTAAAGTTTCAATAGAAAATAGTAAGGGTGCTATAAAACTTGCAATGGATCAGCCAGAAAGAAAAAGCTTCTATGTTAGACAAGAATAGTGTCGGAAGAATAGAAATTGTATGGGATACATTGAATTTTAAAAACCTTGTCTAGAAAATCCTTACAATTGAAGATGTTGAGCTTGGAGCTGCTTTTTGGAAGACCAAATAATTTTTAAAAAATGTTTTAATAACATTTTGAATGCATTTATTCCGTTAAGTTTAGAAATAAGTAAAATATTGAAGAAATCGTGATTTTTTTTTTTTTTTTGAATTTAAATTATTGGAAGGGTGTAAAAATCTCGCCTCCGCGTCTAGAGACGTGGGAGAAATGGAAGGAAGACTAGCCATATTCAAAATCCCTCAATTTATTCACAGTACTAACCACAACACAAATACAAAGAACCAAAGTTAAGAGATACACCCCATTAATAAATATGAAGACAATTAATGAGGTACGCGAAATACGAGAAGACTTTTTTAATTACTTGTAACACTTACTTCTTCAATTCAATAGCTTTGCCTTTTTAGCTACCTAATCTAGATTTAATCTCAGGTGATAGATCGTGAACAAAAGAAATAAAATTTTAATTACTAAATATCTGCACCTCACTATAAATATGATGAATCCCATAGTTTTAATTTGCCTGCTCCCGTTTTCTTCTTCGGGAGGAAGCTTTCTAATAAAATAATTTTTAAAGATAAAAAATTCCCCAATAGGACTATTAGTAAGAAGATCGCGGATAGAGCCGTCATAATGGGAGCTTATATTTTTAAAGAAATATATGAAGAATTTATTTTTATACAAAGATTACGTTTTTAAAGCAATATACAAATAAGAGTTTTCTTTTACAGTACATAGTTTAGATTTAACGCATAATTTACGCAGTTCCAAATCCGTGTTAATGTGTGCGTGTTCCCAATTACCGTGTACAGCATACTTACAATGAAAACATTTCTTTAACTTGTAACTAGATAAATGCGCAATATTCTCAGTTGAGGAAATAAAATAAATGTGATTGAATTTGAGGAGAATAAAACAATTGAACATATTATATATAAAAAAGTATATATAAAATTCAAATAATAACTTCTTTGATTCAATTTTAATTCTTCTTCTTCCTGTTGTTGCTATTGGATCTTAATTTTGAACTTTGGTGTCATTAAAGTCCCTACCATGCGTCTTGTAAAACCTGAATGGGCTCAAAATTCTCACGTTGTCGGGGAAGTTTGGAGAGAGAGAGATGTCAGCTCAAGTGCTGTCCTCGACGCTTGATCGTGTTCAAAATTAAAAGGTCCGTCTCCAATTGCCTTCGAACAGCTTAGAATAATTGGATTGGTACCGATGAATCAAATGTGTGTGTATGTGAAAATTCCTTTAATTATTCCATAAGTTGAACTTAAGGCAGTGTTTCTCAAACTGTGGGGCGCGCCCCTGGGGGCGATAACCTTACAAGGGGCGCGTGCATATTGTAAATAAAAGATTCAAAAAATAATTAATTTACTGGAATGAATTAAAACAAAATACTTTCAGACATAATGAAAATGCACTTTTACTCTGATATAATTTATAAGCGCGCGCGATATTAAGTCATCAAAAATAAAAACTTCTTCAATACCTAATTAGCTATCTTTGACCTATAACCAAATAAAAAGACTTTTATTTGATTTGCTGTAATCCCATGATGAGAGATTTTTTATTACGCTTTCTTTTTAAACCTAACATACTACTCTTTCAGAGAAAAAACAGATCTCAGACCCAGAATCGAAACAATTTAGGAACATGAAAAATTCATCACTGTCATTATTTTTGAAATACTGCATATTACAGCTGTAATCTGTTTGACCTTGTAAGTTATTGGTACAGTTAGTTATGACCCCTCTCTTATGTGTTCCATGGGCTTGTCTTGCAAAGCAAAGTTTTCATAAGGAATGCTTATGATTAGAAATTGACCCTCTGATTTCTTTTTTTCTATATTTAGCAGATATCTATATTTTGCCTTCTGAGCAGCCACCGCATTTTGCAATATATTCAATTTAAAAATTAGAGAAAGGAAAAATAACATAATAATTATCCTATTATTTTATTTATTTATTTTTGCTTAAAAGTAGTATACAAAATTTAATACTTATGTTACTAATTTGTATGGTTTATAATTAAGATCGCCTATTGTAGCTTTAGCGTCAAAGTGCATTATTATTGCATTCAGTACATTATTAATGGATAAGGGGGCGCGATAAAAATTGTGATCGAAAAGGGGGCGTCAGTATTGAAAGTTTGAGAAGCACTGACTTAAGGTAAGTTAATTTTTTAAGTCAAAAATATGAGTATTTAATTAAATTCGCTACATAAATGCATTTTTAATATTTTTAAAAGTAAATTTTTAAACAAGCTTTTAAAATAGGATTCTTATGTGATAGGTGAAAACTTTCGATCCCCCGGAATAATTTCCAAAGCCTATTGCATTTTAACAAAAAATAGATGAAAAACAATCAATAACCATTATGTGTTCCTCACACGTGAAACTATAAATGTCGAACAACGTTAAAATGTTAACAGTTCGAAATCTTACATTTATTGTCTGACCATTTTCGTATAATTGCATTCATATGTAACTATCCCAGTGCTTCTCAAACTTTCAATACTGGTACCCCCGTTTTTATCGCCCCCTTATACTTTTAATATTGTACTGAATGCAATAATAATGCACTTTGACGCTAAAGCTACAATCTTTATTATAAATTGTACAAATTAATGACATAAGTATTAAATTTTGTGTATGTTACTTATAAGCAAAAAATAAAATTAAGTAATAGGATAATTTTATTATGTTACAGGAATATTTTTTCAGGCAAAACTGTCATATTTTGTTCAAGTTATTGTAATTTTACTGATGTTCGACAAATAGCATGTTGAACTTTAGCTTGCGTGTGTGTTTTTGTCAAAACAAAGTGTGTCTTCTGATAATTATGATGGAGTTCTGTGGGTAGTATTTGAAAATGTTTCTTTATTTTCATGTTCATCGCCTTTCTCAAATGTACTTAAATATGCATTATATTTCAGGAGGTTCATTGCTTCTTTTACCAGTTTTAATTTCTTTCAATAGAGAGATCAAAGATGCCCATTTCTTTTATATATATATATATATATATATATATATATATATATATATGGTTTGAATACCATTCACTTTGGAAAATTGTCTTACTAGCATTCAACAGTCTGACAATAAGAATTATTTCTATAATAGTGATAATGCTCATAAAGTTAAGCGTATAAAAAGAGGAAAAAGAAGGAAAGAGAACGCAAAGACTTCTAGTGGAAATAGATTCGAAAATTAAAGATTTTTGCAGCAACCTTGAAAAGTCTTTTATCATTAAGCAAATTAAGCATTTCATGTTTGGTTTAAATAATAAAGAAATTAGGTATACTAGAGATATCCTCAAAAAATTTGATTTTAAAGACTGTCATGCCTTACATATTATTAAGCATATTATTAATTTTCTGCTTCATAAATTCAATATTGTAGATATAGATTTATTAAATAGTTCTACTGAGTATTGTACCATACTATTCATGAATAAATCTTATAATAACATTAATTTCTCTAATATTTTTAATAAATATGTTCATTACCTGCCTATTAATAACGTTTGCATTAAGAAGGCTTTTAAATATAATAAAAAAATAGGTAGTTCAATTTTTAATTACAATGATATTAATGATTTGCAAAATAATAATAATATTGTATGTAATTGTAAAAGATTATTTTGATTTTATAAATGATCATCACAAGCACATGTGGTAACTGGTAATTTAAATATTGTTAAAGACAATACTCTTAGAGAAATAATGTCCAAAGGCACTAGTTTTAGATTAAGGATCTCTAACAATAACAATGCTATCAAAAATCAAATTTCTAAAGATATTAATAACTTCACTACAAAATTAGCTATTAAATACAGTCTTCCTATTGTAGCTTTTAACGAATTTAAATGCAAAGTGTTAAATGAATTACTGAACATTAACTATAAAACTGTTAATGATATAACATACTATAATATTAAGCACCAAATTGCAGACCTATAACAGAACTTTATTATCGTTTATGTTGATAAAGTACCGGGTAATTATGCAATTATTTGCAAGTGGCTTTATAATAATCTGCTAAACAAACATTTTCATAATAATTCTGCTTTTAAAAAATCTAATTCAAGCAATAGAGAAATTTTTAATTGAATCTCTGCTTTTTATTAAAAAATAAATTTACGTATTCTAGATATTAAATTCCCACATATTTTCTAACTCCTATATTTCATAAAAATCCTGTTAAATTTAGAACTATTACCAATGGTTTTAAAACTTATATTACACATCCGGGCAAGAAGTTACAAAATATTATTCAAACTACATTAGACAATATTGATAATTCTATTATAGTTAAGAATAGTAAGGACATTATATTAGGTATATGCATGGTAAAAAAATTATTTCTATTTATACCTATAATTTTGAAGATATATTTAACTCCATTGATATGGAAGACATGTTTAAGATTCTTAAAAAAGCATATAGCAAATATTTTTTTTGAATAAGATAATAAAATTTGATAAATATATTTCTATTATTGAATTAGTATTAAATGAAACTTATATTTTCCATAATAATGCTCATTATCAGCAAATTAAAGGATTACCACAAGGTGGACCAGCTAGAAACTGCTTAGCAAATATTTACCTGCATTTTTATGAAAATGAAAGTATTAGTAATGATTCTTGTTACATTTTTAGATACATAGATGACTTAACTATTTTTAGTAATAAAATTGGCTATGAACTATATGAATTATAATAATCAGTCAGTTAACTTTTTGGACCTTCAATTAAACGTTAAGAATAATTTGCTTACAAGTTATATTTTTGATAAAAGATACTCATTTGATTTTAACATTATAAAAATGCCTTTCTGGGGTAGTAACCTACACCTATCAATTTTAGAAATATTATCTTAAATTTTATGAAAAGAAACAATGATTTAGTTACTGATAAAAATTTTAATACATAATAATTTTGTGAAATTTTGCAATAATTGTTTAGAATACAATTATCCTAGTAAATTTATCTTTAAATATATTTCTATTTCTAATTAAATCTAGTTTTATTTTAGTTCGCTATTTTATTTAATATTTCTTCTTTCTCTCTATTGAATTTGTTTTTAAAACATATATATATATATATATATATATGTCATGATTTTAAAGACAGAATCAGATTAAAGTTTAAAGGAAGGTCTTTATTCCATCGTTTCTACATCCATTCTGATGATAAGAGCAGGGAGTAAAAAACACGCCATGGTTGGGGTTTCACGTGAATAACACGTGAAAAACATCTGGTAAGTGTCGCTGCTTTGAAGATGGTGCTTGCAAGTTAATGCTGACATATGTTGACTAGTAAATCTAAAGATCTAGAATTAGACATGTTTATTGGCTAGGCCATATGTTCGGAAGAAATAAATGGGCGATTAGTTTGATACTTGAATATGAGAACGGAGAAAGATAGAGTCACAAGTGCAAGATAAAGAATTTAATTTTTAATCTAATTTAATTATCCTTACATTTGCCCCCAATTTTAAAGGAGTCATGGCGTGGTTTTCTCTCTTTACAAACTTAATCAATTTTCAACAAACACAAAACAATACATAGTTATTTAGAAAGACATATTAAACACAGTAGAAATTTTTTAAGCAAAAGTAATACTAAAATCAAAAAGCAATACAATAAACGAGAGAAACTGTAACAACAAACACAGTAAGGACACTTCCAACATATTAATTGATAAACATGACTTTCCATACATATAAATGAAGATTAGCTTGTTCAAATCTATTCAACATCTAGAATAAGAGCTCACGCGTTTCCTCCTATTCCTTCATAATAATAGATTCGTATTATAGCTGGTAGATATTTTACAAAAAATTATGTTGGAAAATAATATATCAAACAATAAGATAGTAAATATAAAAATAAATAAAATCATACAAATGTTAAAAATAATAATTTTGTATAAAAATCTACTCTGGCGCCATTGATACACTAAATTTTGCATATATGAAATACATTTTTAAAAAGATAAAAAAAAATATAGACACTAATAAAATAAAATTATTAATAATATGAAAACGGTGTATAACACACAACTTCTATGCACTATCCAACACAATAAACAATATTTTATTTTATATGCGTTATAAAACATAAAAATTATAAGAATATAGGAATAAAAAAGAATACAAGAATATAAGAGCACTTTTTTATTATTTTTGAGTCGGAAAAGTGGACTCACTTCAATACTAACTTTTAGTATGTATGAAAATTTTCTCAATATTCACTGTAACTTAACAATATCGCATACAATATTTTGAATCTTTCCGTAACCTTCAAAAAATTCGTTTCATAGACAAAAATTCTTGATTTTCTCTCTTACATCACACATTCACTGATATAAACTGTATCACCTTACTTAATTTTGAACATATCTCTCTGAGAAATCTGCGTCATCAACTCACAGATGGTCAGGGATGCTGATAAGAAACAATGAAAGGTGTACATATCAAACTAAACAAGTTTGTCCTCTTAATGTTTCGAGACGTATACAAAATTATAATGATTGTATTCTCGCTTATCCACTGTATAATATCCAAAAATAAGCTTCAAGTTATTAAATTAATTTTAATTTTCGATAAGGGAAAATTTCGAGAAATAGTGAATCCCGATATCTGGCCGGTATGTCAAAACACACAATTTCAAAATGAAAAAAATTTTAATGATATGCAATAAGATTACTGCTGAATAAAATAATTAACAAAACAATTGAATTCAATGGAGAAAAAGAATACAACTTGACTTTACTTTCGTTTCTTATAAAAATCAATATCTCTAGTATTATTTCTCTCATTAGTCATTTTTCTAAAAACTTCAATTTATATATCTTTCACTTTAAAACACCAATTTCTATCATAACTCTTAACTCATTGGACATCTTAAGATAAAATTATGAGAAGTATATTAAAATTTCTCAAAATTTTGTATGACTAAACCTATAGACTTGGTTTTCTCAATTAAAATATAAAGAAAATATCTCATTTATAACACAACTATATTATAAAAATTAAATACCATATCATATCATATATTATTCTTTTTCGCAAAGTTCTGTTCAACAAAACTCAGTTACTTCAATTGGAAATATATAATCTAACTGACCTCCACTTTGCAGTGGCTGAAACATTTGGTGAACGGCAATCAGATGTTGTTGTCACTTTATTTCACTAGTAAAATTTTATTCATTTATTTTTTCTTTCATGTTGATACTTCACTATTTCCCAGTATTACCGTGCAGACTTTCCGGCGAAGAAGACTTTTTCCTTTTCTTTATTTTTCTCTGGTGGAAAAGAGTGATGTCTTTCATCAATGAGTTGGGGAATTCACGCTTCTCTTTTTGTTTTGTTTCTTTTTTCGTCATTCGAAAGTTGGTTCTTTCATGGCAAACTTGCTGGTCTCTTCAGCAACGGTAGAAATAACGTTCGGCGGTAAACACTGCATTCTTCTCGGGGTTTAAGAGCGATGTTCTTCCAGGGAATAATAGTGCGTTTTTTTTTTTCCGTACCATTTTTTATTCCGGCAATCCGACGTCTTCATATACAGGCATACGGCGTAGTCGACGTTCCGTCAAATTCTCCATATCATTTTTATTACTGCAGTTGGCGTTCGTTTTATATTAAAAATTATTTTATAAAAAATATTAGTTTTTACGTTAAGATTTGGAATCCACTCGCCGATAAAAATCCTGCCGGCTTTAATTCTGTCGTGATTTTAAAGACAGAATCAGATTAAAAATTAAAAAGGAAGGTCTTTATTCCATCGTTTCTACATCCATTCTGATGCTAAGAGCAGGGAGTAAAAAACACGCCATGGTGGGGGTTTCACGTGAATAACACGTGAAAAACATCTGGTAAGTGTCGCTGCTTTGAAGATGGTGCATGAAGTTAATGCTGACATATGTTGACTATTAAATCTAACGATCTGGAATTAGACATGTTTATTGGCTAGGCCATATGTTCAGAAGAAATAAATGGGTGATTAGTTTGATACTTGAAGATGAGACCAGAAAGATGAATCAAGTGCTAGATAGGGAATTTAATTTTTAATCTAATTTAATTATCCTTACATATATATAAATATATATATATTTGTGTATGTATTATATGGGATTTACATGGAAAAAGCTTCTGCGGGACAGTGGTGTTTGTAACTTTTTGCTATATTTTCCAAATCTTTAATCCTGTGATAGTAAATATTTTTTTTACAAAATTTTTTTCTGTGATACTGAGTAAAAAAAAGAATGAGCCTGTCTTTAAAAGATAACAGTTAATCGTACTACGTTGTTTGTTAAGAATCTTATTTTATATGATTGTGATTTTTTTGTCACATCCGATATGTCTCTCGTTTACTGAACAGAAAATGATTATTCTGCTTATTGGTGAGATTTATAAGCTATCGAGTTATTTGTATTCCACTAAGTACAAAAAGTCTAACTGAAATTTATATCGAACCAAAACAATATATTACAATGCTATTACCAAAGGAGTCTATAAGAAAAAAATTGTAATGCCTTTGCTTTTATGCTTTGTTATTGTGGTATATTTAACTGTAACCAGTGATATGGTATATTTAACTGTAACCAGTTATAGACTTAACTGTGACTGAGTGGAGGATTGTATATAAATAACACGCAACTGTTAGACATTTAAAAAGTCGGATCCAAATTTTTATGATCTCCTTGTGTTGTTTTCCCAATCCCGTTCCATGATCTCAATGAAAGGAAGCACACCGATTCGAACCCGATCTTTTTGAGTTTCGTGATTTGAGGTTGGCAGCAACTGCCATGCAAATAGAGCTAGTATTTAAACTCGGCTCATGTTAGTTTTTAAAAAAGGGAAGGAGAAACGGAAATATAAGAAGTATGTGAGTGGTTTAACTCTAAGAGGGAGAAAGGCTGGTTGGCAATGCAACTGCAGGTTGCATCACCATTTAGATTTGAAATTCAGTTTATAATATTAGAAGACGGTTTCGAATCGGATGTCACTGGTAATGTTGCTTTTTGAACTTATTGTTTTTATCGCTCCAGTATCGAGCAGAGTGACTTTATGATTGATTATTAAAGGCCAATTTTTAGAAACTGTTTTTCGTCTTCATGCCTCCTCGACACATAAATTTCACTGCTAGCTTTGCAAAATTTAAATTAGCTTACCAATAAGTGTAACAAATTTGGTTATGGGCCCAGTCCATGTACTGTGTCGAGACAGGCTGTTGAACAGTCCAACTGTGTCGAGACAGGCTAAGCAGTTGAACCAGTCCATGTACTGTGTCGAGACAGGCTAAGCAGTTGAACAAGTCCATGTACTGTGTCGAGGCAGGCTAAGCAGTTGAACCAGGCCATGAACTTTGTCTATTTAAATACTGTTCCAGTCTAGAACTATTTTTATGAACTCTGTTGCTAGTACGCTAAATCGAGTAACAGGTATGGAGTTTAACAACCAGATATCAGTGTTGACTCCAAATAACTGGAACACATGGAAGCATGATATGCAAGTACTCTTAATGCATTATGGTTGCTGGCAGTTTATAATACAGACCAAGCCAGAGCAACCTGATGAAGAAGCAACATACAAGGAAAAATTAGATTTACGACTTCGTAAGGATAGATGTTATACGTTGATCTATACTAACATCAGTTCAGATTTGAAAAATCTGATAACGGAAACAACTGACGGAGTAGCGGCATGGAAGATATTAAAAGATCACTTCGAACCAGTCACAAGAGCAAGGGTAATTCAACTATTAGATCAATTTTTTGGAACAAAATACCAACCAGGGGAAGATGTTGGAATCTTCATATCTCGTGTAAAGACAGCGGCAACCAGACTACAGGAAGCGGGTCATAAATTGGACGACCTGTACATAGGATTTCAATTAATAAGGTGGCTTCCTCAGGAATTCCAGTCTACCGTGCAACAAATCTACAGATGGAAAGAAGAGGACTTCAGAGTTGTCAAAATTGAAGCAGAGCTGATATTAGAAGCCAATCGTCTTCAGTTGATGAAACAAGATTTGGAGAAAGCGGAGAATGCTTACTTGAGCAGTTTCACTTCGAAGAAGTCGAAGACGTTACCTGGTGCTACGGCTGCAGCTCATGGAGATCCAAATGGCAAGAATGATTACCAAAAGAAAGGTGGTAAGGTATTTAACTGTAAAACTATTAAAAATGTTAAACAATCTATTAAGACTATAGGCCCGTGTTATGTATGTAATAAGTACGGACATCTTAAAGTAAACTGTAAAGAGAAAAAGTCTCTACAAAAATCTCCTTCAACTGTAAATGAAACTTTTAACACAGAGTTTAATATAAATTTAAGATTTTGTGAAGCTGAATGTAGTCTTTTAGAACTAGATAAACAACTCGTAACTAGTTGTATCTTATTTGAGGAAAACTCTGATAAAGGTGTTTGGGTAATAGATACTGCTGCCACGAGTCATTTTGTAATGACAAGAGTTTATTTTTAGATCTTAAGCCGATAACTAACATGAAAATGTTGTTAGCAACGGAGGATAAAAGTTGTCCCGTAGAAGGAATCGGTACACTTAGATTTCGGGTAAAATATAAGGGGAGTTTTCATGAAATAACTTTGACTGATGTATTATTTAATCCTAAGTTGAGGAGAAATTTATTATCCGGTTCCAGATTAGAAAGTAAAGGTGCGCATTTTGTGGGTACTAAAGGTAAAATTAATGTTTTTAATAAAGACTGGATAAAATTGTTCTCGGCGACACTCCATAAACATTTGTATTTTTTTAAGCCAGATCATTATATTATACCAAAGAGTAAAGAAATTAGTTTTTTTAGTGATGTAACCGCTAAAACAAAAAACGGATCAATAGAAATATGGCATCAACGCTTTTGTCATGTTAATAACGATTACTTGGTAAAAACTAGTAAAAATGATAGTGTAAAAGGTCTCCCACGCTTAACTGATAATGGTAAGACTCATTGTATACCGTGTAAATTAGCAAAGTCAAGAGAGTTTCATTCAAAAAGACGGGGGCCGTAAGATCAAAACGTCCATTGGAATTGTTGCATATGGACCTCTGTGGTCCAATGCCAACTGAAAGCCAAGGCGGTAATAAATATTTCTTGAGTATAATTGACGATTATTCAAGAAAGGTGACTGTATTTCCCATCCGAAATAAATCTGACGTATTTCATACGTTTATAAGATTTCAGAAACGAGCAGAACGTTTTCTAAGTAAAAGGTAATAGCAGTTAGAACTGATGGCGGACTAGAATTTTGTAATAAAGATATGGATAATTTCTTGACAGAACTGGGTATAAAGCATGAGGTAACAAATTCATATACGCCAGAAATGAATGGGGTCGCGGAGAGATTCAATTTAACCGCTCTAGATGGCATCAAAACATTGCTTAAGTCTAGTGAAGTTCCCCATAAGTTTTGGGGAAAAGCATTACTTTGTTTCACTTATGCGTGGAATCGAATTTGTCACAAAGACAGTAACAAAACGCCTTTCGAAAAATATTCAGGTAGAAAACCATCGGTATTGCATCTAAAACCTTTTGGATGTTTGGCATATGCTGGTGTGCCAAAACAAATTAGAAAAAATTCGATATGCGTGCGAAAATGGGAATTATGATGGGATACGCACAACGTACTAAGGGTTATAGAATATGGTTGATAGATGAAAATAAATTAGTCGAGACTATTAATGTAAGATTGGATGAAAATAAGAGGGAATTAATTTTAGACAAAAGTTAATAGTAACCTTGGATATAATTTAAACCTTCCTGATTATTATGATGATGATTCTGATAGAGTAAAGATTCATTAACGAGTCGTTTAGTTTCAAAGACAAGTACGGAAACGCCCTCAACATCTGAAAAGCCAGGTGTATCTTCCGATAATCATAACTTGATCCCATGTACAGAGGTTAAGTGGATTCGAAATATAGGTAGGAAAGTAACTGGATCTAACGTATATTATAGTATAGAAGGGGAAGCAACCCGATTGAAATCTTTTAACGAAATAGAGAGATACTGAAAGAGGCATAATATTAAGTATGATCCTAGTTTATTTAATTTTAGAAAAAGATAATACCGAATCCCAGGGATTTTCAGACTTGTCAGAGCAACAAGAAGCTCTTATGGTTGAAGTAACTATTCCTATTTGTTACAAACAGGCGATAAGATCCAGAGACGCATCTAAATGGCATGATGCAATGGATAAAGAAATTAACGTAATGATGGAACGTAAAGTTTGGGATTTAGTTGATCATCCGGATAATATAAAAATTTTAGAAAACCGTTGGGTTTATACCATTAAATATGATGAAAATAATAAAATTGTTAGATACAAGGCCCGCTTAGTTGCGCGAGGTAACACACAATTACGAGGTGAGTCATTTGACGAATTATTTCAAGAATACAAATTAGAACTTTCAAAAGTTAAATCATTAAAACTAAGATGTTATTCAGACTCAGATTTTGCTACAAATAGGGATGATCGAGTGTCGATGGGAGGGTTCATAACTTTTATAGACGAAACGCCAATTTCATCGCGAACTTTCAAGCAAAAATCCGTTAGTCTGTCGACCATGGAAGCTGAGTATGTTAGTTTAACAGAAGCAGCTAAGGAATTCATTTGGCTAAAGAATGTAATTGATAATAAAAGTTTAAATTTGGAATTAAGTGAAAATGTAATGTTTTGTGATAATCAAGCTGCTATAAGTTTTTCAAAGTCACCGGTAGAAAATTATAGAACTAAACATATCGATGTTCGTTATCATTATCTAAGGAATTTGATATACGACAAGGTTTTCCAAATTAAATATATAGGTACCAAAAATAATTTGGCGGACATTTTTACCAAACCCATGGTAAAGGAAAAATTGTTAGAATTTTGTAGAAAATTATTTCTTTTTTAGAGAATAAGACTTTGTTTCTTTAAGATTAAAATATTAGTTTGTTTATTACAATAAAGATTGTGAATAAAATGTATTTTTTTGTGTTAAATTGTATAACATGTGATTAAAATTAATTTACTGATTTGTAAGAGATAATGGTGCGAGATTGGAAAAAGGGGGCCGATTGTTAGACATTTAAAAAGTCGGATCAAATTTTTATGATCTCCTTGTGTTGTTTTCCCAATCCCGTTCCATGATCTCAATGAAAGGAAGCACACCGATTCGAACCCGATCTTTTTGAGTTTCGTGATTTGAGGTTGGCAGCAACTGCCATGCAAATAGAGCTAGTATTTAAACTCGGCTCATGTTAGTTTTTAAGAAAAGGGAAGGAGAAACGGAAATATAAGAAGTATGTGAGTGGTTTAACTCTAAGAGGGAGAAAGGCTGGTTGGCAATGCAACTGCAGGTTGCATCACCATTTTAGATTTGAAATTCAGTTTATAATATTAGAAGACGGTTTCGAATCGGATGTCACTGGTAATGTTGCTTTTTGAACTTATTGTTTTTATCGCTCAGTATCGAGCAGAGTGACTTTTTATGATTGATTATTAAAGGCCAATTTTTAGAAACTGTTTTTCGTCTTCATGCCTCCTCGACACATAAATTTCACTGCTAGCTTTGCAAAATTTAAATTAGCTTACCAATAAGTGTAACAAATAACAATGAAATTGTATGGGTAATTTGTAATGTGTTGTACCAGTGAAGTAGATATATATTAAAAATAATATATTTAAAGGAAGTCGTTCAAATGTGCATCTAATTATAGTTTGAACTCACACAACACAATAGTTGGCGACGAAGATGGGATATATTGGAGATTCTTTTTTGGATAAGGCATTGCCTGAAAACTGCTCAAGGTAAAGGAAATTTTCTCTCTCTTTAATCGGAAGGAATTATGGAACAGCAAATTGCAGACTTACTCCGGCAGAATCAAGATTTTATTCGAGCGCTGCAAATTAGAGACGATTCTCATAGTCATAAAGTAACTGTGCAATTTGACAAATTTGATGAAGAAAATGAAAATTTCGATAGTTTCATTGAAAGATTCGAAACTTACTTAGATGTACAGAATGTACCAATAGCAAATCGAGCTAAGGTTTTTGTTTCGTCTCTTAGTGCAAAATTGTACCAGTTACTAAAGAATTTGCTTGCACCTGACATTCCTTCCGACCAAACGTTAGATAAATTAAAAGATGCACTTAAGAAACATTTGACCCCAAAACCTTTAATTATACCTTCTCGTCACAAATTTTTAAACAGAAAACAGACTGAAGGGGAAGGTATTAGTACATACATTGTCGAGCTTCGGGCTCTAGCAATGAATTGTGATTATGATAAAGAAATGTTAAATATTATGTTACGCGACGTATTTGTAAGCGGGTTGCGGGATAAAATGATTTTAGATCGATTATTTGAGGAAGATAATATTAATCTCGAGAAAACGCTAAATATAGAACTGGCTATGGAAAAAAATTTTAGAGGGACAAATGATATTATGGGCCGAGCAATAAATTCAATGCAAACTTCTAAAAAACACATGGATAAAAAATCCAATTTTACAAAAGCCGAAATAAAACATATTGTTCACGATGCACAGGTACCAACCGTGCAAAAGAGAATTGTAGATTTATTTCAAGTAAATGTAATTTCTGTGGGAAAATTGGGCACATTAAACAGGCATGCTTCGCATCTAAAAAGGCAAATGCGAAATCGGTTAAAAAAACAGGTAACTCTATTAAATGAAGTGGAAGATAGAGATAGAATTCCACTATACGAATTAAAAATTCAGGATTATATATTACACGAGGAAGAACCAAACCGACCTCCAATTATGATAAATTTAAAAATTGAAAACAAAAAGTTGTTCTATGGAATTGGATACGGGGGGGAGCGGTTAGTGTAATGAGTATTGGAAATTTCAGGAAAATTTCAAATAAACAAATTAAACCTACAAATATAGTTTTTAAAACATATAAAGGTGATTCAATTATACCATTAGGATATGTTACTGTAAGGGTACAATATAAAAATCAAAAGTAAACTTGAACTTATACATTGTGAAAGAAAACTTGGATACTATTCTGGGTCGGGAATGGCTCTATAAAATTCATTTAGATTGGCCGGCTATTAAAGCTTTTAGAGTAAAAACCGAACAAAATTTAAATAACCTTCTAAGAGATTATAAGGATATATTTTCGATGATAAATTAGGAGAAATAAACAATTATGAGGCTAAATTAAAACTCAGACATGGAGTAAAGCCTATATTTTGTAGGGTTTGTAGGGTTCCCTTTGCTCTCAAAGGTAGAGTTGAAAACGAAATTGACAGACTTGAAAAAGAGGGTATCATAGAAAAAGTCGACAGCTCTGAATGGGCAACCCCAGTAGTCCCTGTTGTTAAATCCGATGGTAGTATAAGACTATGTGCTGATTATTCAGTAACCCTGAATCCAAATTTAATTGTTCCTCAGCATCCTTTACCAAGATTGGATGAAATTTTTGGTAGTTTAAATGGGGAAAACAATTTACAAAATTAGATTTTAAGCATGCATATTTGCAAATGAAAGTCCATCCCGACAGTCAGAAATTAATGACTATAAATACCCACAAGGGATTATATATTTGTAAAAGACTTATGTTTGGATTAAATGGGGCACCTGCTATTTGGCAGCGCTATGTTGACGGACTATTTCAGGGGTATGGATGGAGTCAAGGTCTTTATGGATGATGCTAGAATAACAGGGAGCGATGAAATTTCGCATTTTACAGCTTTAGAGGAATTTTTTTAAGAAATGTAGAGAACACGGGCTAAAGCTTAATTTAAATAAAAGTAAGTTTTTCCAAAATGAAATAAATTTTCTTGGGCATAGAATCGATTCAAAAGGGTTACATAAAACTGACGAAAAGATCTCAGCCGTTGTAAATGCTCCTGTACCCCGAAATGTTCATGAAGTAAAAAGTTTCTTAGGGTTAGTTAATTTTACGGGAAATTTTGTAAAAATTTAGCTACTATTGCTAATCCTCTTAATAATTTAACAAAAAAAAATGTTAGATTTTTTATTGTCGAAGGATTGCCAGGTTGCCTTTGAGGAAATAAAGAAGGAAATTTGTTCACCTAAAATTTTGGTGCATTATGATCCTAGCCTATATATATATATATATATATATATATATATATACCTTTATCTTTAGCTAGTGATGCATCTCAGTTGGTATTGGTTGTGTTCTGTCACACGTGTATCCAGATGGCTCTGAACGTCCGATCGCGTTCGCGTCAAGAACTTTATCTGGGTCCGAGAAAAATACTCCCAAATTGATAAAGAAGCTCTTTCAATAGTTTGAGCAGTGAGAAAGTTTTATCTATATTTGAAAGGTAGAAGATTCACTTTGATAACAGATCACAAACCTTTGATCGCTATTTTTGGTTCAAAAAGAGGTTTACCAGTATTGGCAGCTACCCGACTTTTTTACATTATGCGCTCATTTTGCAGTCATTTGAGTTTGATATAATATTCCGTAAAACGATTGAACACGGAAATGCAGACGTTCTTTCTCGTTTACCAAAAAACATCCGAAGAGCTTGAAGTTAAAGATGACATCACAATATTTCAGATGTCACAGATTGAAGCATTACCGGTTACTTCTAAGGAGTTACGACAGGAGACGAGTAAAGATATAGAGCTGGGTCCACTCTTAAGAACCTTAAGGGAAGGTAAAGATTTGCAAGGGAGGGAAGCCCAGTATACCATTGAGGATGGTTGTATTATGTACGGACAAAGGGTCTGTATTCCAAGGAAATTTCGGAAGAACGTTCTGGAAGAATTACATGCTGGACACTTAGGAATAGTAAAAATGAAGGCTATAGCTAGATCGTTTGTCTATTGGAAAAATATAGATAACGATATTGAAGAAGCCGCAAAAAACTGTGTCGATTGTGCTAGATATAAGGCTGATCCTCCAAAATCTAAAGTTCATTACTGGGAATATCCCAGTATGCCCTGGGAACGTATTCATGTAGATTTTGCTGGACCAATTTTGAACACAAGTTTTTTCTGATCGTTGACGCTCATTCCAAATGGTTAGAAGTATACCCTATGAAGGTAACCACAACCAAGAAAACCATCGAATGTCTTCGAGATAGTTTTGCAAGATTCGGATTACCTAGGTACTTGTCAGCGATAATGGATCTCAGTTTACATCCTATGAATTTCAGCGATTTATGCATAAAAATGGAGTAAGGCACAAAACTAGTGCACCTTTCAAGCCTTCTAGTAATGGACAAGCAGAACGTTATGTTGCTACTTTAAAGCAATCATTAAGAGCTATGCATAAATACGAAGGTACTATACAGCAGAAATTAAGTACATTTTTAATGCAATACCGAAAAGCTCCTAATGTAACTACAACACTTAGTCCAGCCATGTTATTCTTAAAAAAGAGACATTAGAACCAGGATAGATTTACTTTTACCTGAATAGAAAACAAAAAATTCAGGATAAATTACGAAGAGATAATTTCGAATTCCGAGATAGAAATTTGATGTTGGAGATCGAGTGGCTGTGAGAGTTTATAGAGCAGCTAATACTAGATGGAAGTTTGGTACCATTGTAAACCAGGATGGCGTACTCCACTACATCATTGATGTTCAAGGAACCCTCGTGAGACGACATGTTGATCAGATCCGTTCAGTGGGGGATAAAGTGCAAGAAAATATCATTCCACTTATGCACCAGAGATTTCCATCATCAGAGGTTCGAGAAAACAACTCTAATATTCAGCATGCAGAAACGGCGGAAGATATTTCTAAGGATCTGAACAAGGAATTGGGTTCATCTTCCGTACAAGGAGTGCCATCAACTGATGTTGCAGTTCCAGATCTATCACAGTCTTCAGCTAAAGAGACTGACTCCGAGACGAGGAGTCCACCAGTTCTAGACAGGCCATTTCCTAGGCGTTCCGGGAGAATCAGGCGGCCTCCGGAGAGACTTGTTCTTTAAGGAGGGGAGGAGATGTGGTATATTTAACTGTAACCAGTGATGTGGTATATTTAACTGTAACCAGTTATAGACTTAACTGTGACTGAGTGGAGGATTGTATATAAATAACACGCAACTATGAAATTGTATGGTTAATTTGTAATGTGTTGTACCAGTGAAGTAGATATATATTAAAATAATATATTTAAAGGAAGTCATTCAAATGTGCATCTAATTATAGTTTGAACTCACACAACACAATAGTTATTATGCCTTATTTTGTGTTATATTTATTATATGCGCCATTACTAGCTTTTTATTATTATTTTTTTACTATTTCATTAATATTAAATAGAGGATACTGTTCCATTTTAAAGAAAACTACTACTTATTAGAAATACATATCGAAATGTATAGGCTAAATTTGATTACAATAAAACTATAACAAAATAAACAACTTATAAATAAAAAAAAAGGATTTTATTGAATTTTAAAAAATAATGAGGTTTAAATTGGAATTTGTATCCCTGAATACATTTCTTAGGCAATAGAATTTCCTGTTGATCTGCATATTCGTATTCTATTGAGTCCATTCGCCACATTGTATACACTTCATTAGGAGAAAATACAATAGTTGTTTCTGAAAGGCTTCTTCAATGAATATTTCTGTATAATAAGGATCATTCAAATTTTCAATTTATTGGAGGAACATTTCACAAAGCAGAGCGTTCAATCCGTTCAATCAATACTGGAAGCTTCATGAATAAACACATCGTAGAAAACGTGATTGTTTATAAATGTTAGTGTATTGTACTAACTTGGACTAAAATTCCTTTTTCTTATATCTAAATATTTTAAAAGAAATGAGGTACATATGTTTCTTTCTCTCTCTCTCTCTCTCTTATAATTTTATATATAAGATGTCCATTTATGAACTATCAGTCTCATGGATTAAGGTTACTTGGTACCCCCCAAAATCTCAGATCTATCGTTTTTTTATTTTCATTTAATCTTATTATTTGCATTATTATCTTTCGATTGATATATCGCTTGTACATGTCGCAAAGTTAGAAGTTAAATAAAACTTCATTTGAAAACAAATTAGACGATTCAACCACACACCCTTTTTAGAAAAAAAAAAAGGTAAAAAAGCGTTTTTTTATAAAAGTCTATTTTATAAAAAGGAATAATAACATTAAAAAAAAGATAATGTAATATATAAAAGCAGAATATTTCCGAAGCAATGTAACAATGTGTGACAAATCTATACGGAACTTTATCACTAACCTTCTGAGTCGACCTTTTTAGGGAAATTTAATTCCCTACCTATTTCCAATCAACTCCAAAAGCGGACAGGATTCCTTGTTATGCAGATTAGATAAAGTATTTAAGTCAAACGAAATAGTAAAGTTAGAGTAATAGGAGATAGAGATTGAAGCAGAAAGATATAGTGAAGTTAAATTGAAGATTTCTTGTTGGAGATAATTTACTCTCAAGAGGAGTTGAGATTCCGTTGGTAATTATTGATTTATCATTAAAAGTCTCATTAAAGTTTTAAGAGTGAGATTAAAGATAAATGTTCAATAGGAACATTATTAAATATAATTCTGGGATCTCTTTTCGTGGTAATCTTTGCGTGATCGTTATTTAATAAATTAATTAATTGGATCATTAATTAATTAAGTTAATTTAAAGGATATTACCTTTAAAACCTCATAATACTAGTAGATAAATTTGTCAATAAGTCTTTGATTCTATTTGGATAATATAACCAAATAAAGAAAGTTGTTTATAAAAATGGCTACTGGTTCTTACATGACTCCTATTTATTCTCGTTCTCAAAGTGAGGTCCTAGGAGACCTTCACAAATGTAATCCTTAGAATTAACTTTTGTTACTTTGTAAGGGCCTAAGAACTTTG